>CM070098.1:22238815-22306315 GCA_036178185.1 Liparis tanakae
CAGACAGCCAGTCTCATCATGTGTAGTACTCGTGTAGAGCCAGTCTCATGTGTAGTACTCGTGTAGAGCCAGTCTCATCATGTAGTACTCGTGTAGAGCCAGTCTCATCATGTAGTACGTACTGTAGAGCCAGTCTCATCATGTAGTACTCGTGTAGAGCCAGCCTCATCATGTGTAGTACTCGTGTAGAGCCAGTCTCATCATGTAGTACTCGTGTAGAGCCAGTCTCATCATGTAGTACTCGTGTAGAGCCAGTCTCATCATGTGTAGTACTCGTGTAGAGCCAGTCTCATGTATAGTACTCGTGTAGAGCCAGTCTCATCATGTAGTACTCGTGTAGAGCCAGTCTCATCATGTAGTACTCGTGTAGAGCCAGCCTCATCATGTGTAGTACTCGTGTAGAGCCAGTCTCATCATGTAGTACTCGTGTAGAGCCAGTCTCATCATGTAGTACTCGTGTAGAGCCAGCCTCATCATGTAGTACTCGTGTAGAGCCAGTCTCATCATGTGTAGTACTCGTGTAGAGCCAGCCTCATCATGTAGTACTCGTGTAGAGCCAGTCTCATCATGTGTAGTACTCGTGTAGAGCCAGCCTCATCATGTAGTACTCGTGTAGAGCCAGCCTCATCATGTGTAGTACTCGTGTAGAGCCAGTCTCATGTGTAGTACTCGTGTAGAGCCAGCCTCATCATGTGTAGTACTCGTGTAGAGCCAGTCTCATGTGTAGTACTCGTGTAGAGCCAGCCTCATCATGTCGTGTTCATGTTGTGGGATCGACAGCAGGCTGTAGGGTTCATCGAGCTGCTCTCCCTGAAACACCTGAGCCAGGTGAACTCCCAGCCGCTCATCACCAGAGCTGCATGTCCTGCCTTTTTTCGCCGCGACCGATTCCTCATAATCTGAGTGGGACTCATTCTGGGGATTTGTCTCCTCTTCATCACAAGGTTGAGGAAGAACGTACGAGCTGACAGTCCTCTTCCCATGGTCCATTGTTTACAGAGACACCGCTATTAGACTCTTTGGATTCACGGGATAACCCCCAAGACCCGCCTCCTCTCACACATCAGCCTATAGCCGTGCCCCCCCCCCCAAGACCCGCCTCCTCTCACACATCAGCCTATAGCCGTGCTCCCCCCCCCCCCCCAAGACCCGCCTCCTCTCACACATCAGCCTATAGCCGTGCCCCCCCCCCCCCCCAAGACCCGCCTCTTCTCACACATCAGCCTATAGCCGTGCTCCCCCAAGACCCGCCTCTCACACATCAGCCTATAGCCGTGCCCCCCAAGACCCGCCTCCTCTCACACATCAGCCTATAGCCGTGCCCCCCCCCCCAAGACCCGCCTCCTCTCACACACACAGGCCAGCCTTCTTCTTCTTCTTCTTCTTCTTCTTCTTCTTCTTCTTCTTCTTCTTCTTCTTCTTCTTCTTCTTCTTCTTCTGTTTTCGTCTTCTTTCTTCTTCTTCTGGAGTTAATGTCATTCGGGCATTACCGCTAACTATAGTGGGCTGAAGTATAGAACAAGTTAGTCAGCAACAAAAATATTTAATAAAAAATAAAAAAATCTGCTAATTTACTGGTCGCGCATGCACGAGTTGATGAAAAATTGACTCGCACTGCGTCTAATTTTAGGCGCAAAATGCGACCATTTGGTCGCAGTCTGGAGCCCTGATTTATACTAGGGATCTGATCGGCCGATATTGCCATTATCGGTTTTGATCGGCGTTCTCAAAACGGCCGATCAAACCGATCGATCAGATGACGTCACATCTGAGAAATACTATCAGAGACGTTTCAATCTCCGCACGCCGCAACGGAGACGATGTTCACATGTCTGACCCTACAGACTGATGTTCACATGTCTGACTATAGACTGATGTTCACATGTCTGACTATAGACTGATGTTCACATGTCTGACCCTATAGACTGATGTTCACATGTCTGACTATAGACTGATGTTCACATGTCTGACCCTATAGACTGATGTTCACATGTCTGACCCTATAGACTGATGTTCACATGTCTGACCCTATAGACTGATGTTCACATGTCTGACCCTACAGACTGATGTTCACATGTCTGACTATAGACTGATGTTCACATGTCTGACTATAGACTGATGTTCACATGTCTGACCCTATAGACTGATGTTCACATGTCTGACTATTGATGTTCACATGTCTGACTATAGACTGATGTTCACATGTCTGACCCTATAGACTGATGTTCACATGTCTGACCCTACAGACTGATGTTCACATGTCTGACTATAGACTGATGTTCACATGTCTGACTATAGACTGATGTTCACATGTCTGACCCTATAGACTGATGTTCTCATGTCTGACTATAGACTGATGTCATGTCTGACTATAGACTGATGTTCACATGTCTGACTATAGACTGATGTTCACATGTGTGACTATAGACTGATGTTCACATGTCTGACCCTATAGACTGATGTTCACATGTCTGACCCTATAGACTGATGTTCACATGTCTGACCTATAGACTGATGTTCACATGTCTGACCCTATAGACTGATGTTCACATGTCTGACTATAGACTGATGTTCACATGTCTGACTATAGACTGATGTTCACATGTCTGACTATAGACTGATGTTCATGTCTGACTATAGACTGACTATAGACTGATGTTCACATGTCTGACCCTATAGACTGATGTTCACATGTCTGACCCTATAGACTGATGTTCACATGTTCACATGTCTGACCCTATAGACTGATGTTCACATGTCTGACTATAGACTGATGTTCACATGTCTGACCCTATAGACTGATGTTCACATGTCTGACTATAGACTGATGTTCACATGTCTGACCTATAGACTGATGTTCACATGTCTGACCCTATAGACTGATGTTCACATGTCTGACCTATAGACTGATGTTCACATGTCTGACCCTATAGACTGATGTTCACATGTCTGACCTATAGACTGATGTTCACATGTCTGACTATAGACTGATGTTCACATGTCTGACCCTATAGACTGATGTTCACATGTCTGACTATAGACTGATGTTCACATGTCTGACCCTATAGACTGATGTTCACATGTCTGACCCTATAGACTGATGTTCACATGTCTGACCCTATAGACTGATGTTCACATGTCTGACCCTATAGACTGATGTTCACATGTCTGACTATAGACTGATGTTCACATGTCTGACTATAGACTGATGTTCACATGTCTGACCTATAGACTGATGTTCACATGTCTGACCCTATAGACTGATGTTCACATGTCTGACCCTACAGACTGATGTTCACATGTCTGACTATAGACTGATGTTCACATGTCTGACCTATAGACTGATGTTCACATGTCTGACCCTATAGACTGATGTTCACATGTCTGACTATAGACTGATGTTCACATGTCTGACCCTATAGACTGATGTTCACATGTCTGACCCTATAGACTGATGTTCACATGTCTGACTATAGACTGATGTTCACATGTCTGACCTATAGACTGATGTTCACATGTCTGACCCTATAGACTGATGTTCACATGTCTGACCCTATAGACTGATGTTCACATGTCTGACTATAGACTGATGTTCACATGTCTGACCCTATAGACTGATGTTCACATGTCTGACTATAGACTGATGTTCACATGTCTGACTATAGACTGATGTTCACATGTCTGACTATAGACTGATGTTCACATGTCTGACCCTATAGACTGATGTTCACATGTCTGACCTATAGACTGATGTTCACATGTCTGACCCTATAGACTGATGTTCACATGTCTGACTATAGACTGATGTTCACATGTCTGACTATAGACTGATGTTCACATGTCTGACCTATAGACTGATGTTCACATGTCTGACCCTATAGACTGATGTTCACATGTCTGACTATAGACTGATGTTCACATGTCTGACCCTATAGACTGATGTTCACATGTCTGACCCTATAGACTGATGTTCACATGTCTGACCCTATAGACTGATGTTCACATGTCTGACCCTATAGACTGATGTTCACATGTCTGACCCTATAGACTGATGTTCACATGTCTGACCCTATAGACTGATGTTCACATGTCTGACCCTATAGACTGATGTTCACATGTCTGACTATAGACTGATGTTCACATGTCTGACCCTATAGACTGATGTTCACATGTCTGACTATAGACTGATGTTCACATGTCTGACCCTATAGACTGATGTTCACATGTCTGACTATAGACTGATGTTCACATGTCTGACCTACAGACTGATGTTCACATGTCTGACCCTATAGACTGATGTTCACATGTCTGACTATAGACTGATGTTCACATGTCTGACCCTATAGACTGATGTTCACATGTCTGACCCTATAGACTGATGTTCACATGTCTGACTATAGACTGATGTTCACATGTCTGACCTACAGACTGATGTTCACATGTCTGACCCTATAGACTGATGTTCACATGTCTGAGCCTACAGACTGATGTTCACATGTCTGAGCCTACAGACTGATGTTCACGCTACACACATTCCATCGGGAGAGCGTGAAGCTTTTCATAATGTTAGCGGAAGAATTTACGTGACACAACATCCGATTTTAAAAAGTTAGCGGAAAGAGCCACGTGAAACAACATCCGGTTTTCAAAATAAGATGTCGACAAATCATACACTAATTATACAAGTAAACAATGAACTGATTTTGTATCTTTATAGATCGTTTCTGAGATTTAGCTTAAATTATGCTAACATTAAAACATTGTTACTGTACCAAGGAAGAGTTTATAAAAATAAGTCAGACGTTTGTATGTTAAAAAGGTCCTGTATATGGATTTCCCCAAGAGTTCCAGGAGATGAATCACGCAGATGTGTTCCATACATATCTGGAATCAATCCCCTACTATAGCAATCAATCAATTGTAATGTATCAATTTGGACATTTTTCAAAGTAAAAGACCTAAATTTTTAAAGAAATCTGTAATTTCTTTAATGTTTGAGGTGCTTTATGTTTGTATTTCCTCATAGTCCTAGGCAATAATGCTACACAATAAATAGAATGCTTCAATCAACGCCGTGATCGGTGATCGGTATTTTCGGATCGGCAGATACTGATTTCAGTGATCGGCACCAAAAAACCTGATCAGTGCATCTCTAATTTATATGTGCATTATATCAATGTATATGCATAATATATACATTATTACATATATATATTTGTTTTAATTAGCTTATAAATTATTACATATATTTTTTTAATTAATATTATTTATACATATTAATTTCTAAATAAAAATATGTATAAATAAATATTTATATATTGAATTAACATTATTTATTTGATATGTAAATATTTATATTATATAAATAAAAGTATATAAATTAATTTATATAATGTATATTATTTTAATATTTATATATAATTATATATATATATACATTTATTTTTATAAATCTATTCCAAATATATATTACTTTGTCAGTATAGTTATTCAAACCCAAGGTTTTAAGTGTACCGATCAGCTGGAGCAGTAACTATTGTGTATTTAATGTCACGCCACACGGCAACATGAAGACAAGTCGGATGGATTGTGTCTGGATCCCAGGACCCTGAAGTATCCGTGGGGAGGCCTGTGGCCTCCTGACACGATGATGTCATCAGCTGCAGCTGTTTTCACTGCGAGACCACCAGACGTCCGGGTCAGAGGTCAGACAGGTGACTGAACACATCGTCTTTACAAGAGTTGTTGAAAGCAGAATAAAATGACCACAAAGAGACACACGCTCACTACACTGACAGCATAGTGTTTCTAAAGAGACCCCTGTAACGTGCTCTGGTCCGGCTCTGTGCGACTGTTTTCTAGTTTTTTATTGGTAATTTGTTATTTTTAACTACAAATAATAACAGTGACTTAAACAACAACAGTGACTTGGATGTGATGCAGCCAGTAGGTCACGTGTGTAATCCGTCTCAGGAACGTGTTGACTAAGTAAACTCAAGAAGCAGAGTGGATACTTCGCGCATGCGCATTCTTGTTTGTGTCGTCGTTTCCCCCCGCATCACTTCCGGGTTCGTCTCGGTACTGTTTACATCGGGCGCGCGCGCTACATCCAGACGACCGGACCGGGTTCCAGTTCGAGCCCAGCCGGTGCCACGACCCGGTGCCACGACCCGGTGCCACGACCCGGTGCCACGACCCGGTGCCCGAGGCCGTCCCGCCCTTGAACGCGCGCGCGTTGGACCATCAGTGTGTTTGGGACCGTCGGTTGTGTAAACATGTCTCCCGCCGCCACCATCCACGCGCAGCTCGCCTCCATCATGGAGGCGCTGGCCAACACGGCGGTGGCGGAGATCTGCGAGCTGGTGGACGGCGGGTACGCGCTGCTGCAGCTGGAGGTCTCGCGGAGCCGCAAGGAGAACGACGGGCTGCGGAGGAAGCTGCGGCTCGCGGAGCTGCGGGCCGCCCGCGCGACCGCAATGCGCATCGCCGCGGCGGCGGCCGGCGGCGGACACGGGCCGAGGAGAAGCGCAACACCTGGAGGTAACCGTTACCGCGGAATGTTCTGGATGTAAGATGAGGTGTCCTCGAAGAGCCTGTTCAAAAATAAAAGAAACAGGCCGAGGAGAAGCGCAACACCTGGAGGTAACCGTTACGGCAGAATGTTCTGGATGTAAGATGAGGTGTCCTCGAAGAGCCTGATCAAAAATAAAAGAAACAGGCCGAGGAGAAGCGGAATAACTAACCGTTACCGCGGAATGTTCTGGCTGTAAGATGAGGTGTCCTCGAAGAGCCTGATCAAAAATAAAAGAAACAGGCCGAGGAGAAGCGGAATAACTAACCGTTACCGCGGAATGTTCTGGCTGTAAGATGAGGTGTCCTCGAAGAGCCTGATCAAAAATAAAAGAAACAGGCCGAGGAGAAGCGCAACACCTGGAGGTAACCGTTACCGCGGAATGTGCTGGATGTAAGATGAGGTGTCCTCGAAGAGCCTGTTCAAAAATAAAAGAAACAGGCCGAGGAGAAGCGGAATAACTAACCGTTACCGCGGAATGTGCTGGCTGTAAGATGAGGTGTCCTCGAAGAGACTGATCAAAAATAAAAGAAACAGGCCAAGAAGATGCGAAACATATCAATCTGAACTAGAACATACATTATTTATAGACATATTTAATTAAATAGTTCTCTATATGTATACATTGTTTATAGAAATATATGTAATATTTATATATATATATATATATATATTTTAAAGAAATATGTATTGTTTATGGACATATTTAAATATATATAATTTAAAGACATATTTATCTATATATTTATATTAATAATAAATACATATTTGTCTTTCTCCAACAACGTGCCACTACATGCCGACCCAAAAAAACGAATATATTATTATAGTATTCATATTACTGTGCTCATGCTGATTGACCCAACGCTGAGCTTCATTTTAATTCATTTCTAAGACAAAAAAAGCTTCAACTTTAAAAAGCGTCCTGATGACGTCCCTCCTCCAGGCTCCAGAGCGTCCAATCAGGAGGCTCCGCGGTGCAGAGACCCCGATCCGCCGCGGGCGGGGAGCCGAGCGGCGGCAGTAACGCCAGGCGGCTCGACCAGAGCCACGGTCACGGTGATCAAAGTGGAGGACGACGAAGAGGAGGAGGAGGAGGAGGAGCAGGACAGTAAGTACAGCTGTCCGGTGTTTAGTTCTCGTCTTAACATCGGCCTTTAGAATGATCTTTGATGTCTTTAAATGCATAAATACACATTTTCATTTTTACAATCAATGCTAGAAATTCTAAAAAGCAACTTTAGTTTTGTCATTTTAAATGTTTTCCTGTTTTTTATATATCTTACATTTTGTAAATGTTTTATTACACTTAGAGCAGCGATTCCCAAAGTGTGGGGCGCGGCCGACTGGTGGGCCGCGAAGGTACTGCAGGTGGGCCGAGAGGTCATTTACAATAAATAAATAAAATGTTTTAATTTTAAATTTTTAAAAATTTGAAATTAATATAAACCTATTTGTGATTTAAATTACGTGTTATTCTTTTATCGGACCTATCTTTGATCCGTGACGTGTCTTGTATCCCGTCAATAGCGGGAAATCTCTGGAGCATGAAGGGAGAGGCGGAAGTGACGTCACTTGTTGTTATTGTTGTGTTGGTCGCCCTGTGATGACGCTGGGGAGCCGCTGGTCTCCGAGACAACACGACGGTTAACGTCACCGCCCCGGACCGCCGCCGCCCTCAGCACCAGCACCTCACTGACCCGGTGTTTCACCGACTGGTTTAAAACCTACTGGTTTAAAGCCTACTGGTTTAAAGCCTACTGGTTTCCCTGCGCCGCGTTGTGTTCTCCTCAGTCTGCAGCTCTGTCTCGTCACACAGTCACAGACACACTGCTGGAGGTCTTCAAGTTCATCTCCATGTCGGGATTAAGATTGTATGAGTGAGCAGAGCATCACAGCCACTATGAAGAAACACATTTTAGAACAAATAAAAATAAAAAGACCGCACCACCTGGTTTCGATCCCTTTCACGCAAAATGAGACCACACTCAAGACGCACAATGTGTGCGCTGCGCCACCAGATATTTCTCTCGTCTCAAGTAATTTATGTATTCGTCCATTAGGTCACATTTCTTATGTTTTCATGGGAACAATTTGGTTGAAGGAATTTGAAACAACTGGTTACCTTTAGCGGATATTTACACTTTGAAACATGTTTAGCGATGCTGGTTTGCAACGCTTTTGCCACACATTAACGACGCACTTTGACCCCCCCCCCTGTCGACGTGGTGGGCCGCGGAAAATTTTCAGATCTCAAATTGGGCCGCGGCATTCTTAAGTTTGGGAATTGCTGACTTAGAGTATTAGTTCAGAACATGTCTTGTTGTTTTTAAGTTTGTCTAAATGTGCGTCGGTTACAGAGTCTGCATCATTATATTAGTGTTTATTGTTTTTAGCCGTTAAATGAGCGACTATCTGATTATCTGTCTCTCCAGAAGAGTTTTGCTGCGTCGTCGTTGACGACCAGCTGCCGGAGACAGAAGCCCCGCCCCCGCCCCCCAAACAGGAAGTAGCGTGCGGCGGCTCGTCTGCGCTCTGGACGAGCGGGGAAGTGGGCGGCTCCGCCTCCGAGTCCGTCCTCAGGCCGGAACCCGGTGGCTACGACTGCCTGATGTACGAGCCGCCGCCGCTCGCTACCCAGAATCCTTTGCGCGAGGACCCCGGCTGCTCCTACACGGGCGACCCGGTGGGCGTCGGCTTCCCTTTCTCCGTCCAGCGCCAGCAGCCGGCGCCGCCCGCGGAGAATCCTCGGCTCCCCGGGAAGGAGGCGACGGAGAGGCTCCTGGCCCTCACCGGGGGCGCCGGCTGGAGGCCTCAGGACGACGGCGGCGGCGGCGGCGAGGCCGGCAAGACGTTCAGCTGCAGCTTCTGCGGCAAGACGCTGGCGTGCCTGAAGAACCTGAAGACCCACATCCGCATCCACACGGGCGAGAAGCCCTTCGTGTGCCCGCTGTGCGCCAAGCGCTTCTCCGACTCCAGCAACCTGAAGCGCCACCAGAGCGTGCACACGGGCGAGAAGCGCTACGGCTGCCTGCACTGCGGGAAGCGCTTCGCCCAGTCGGGCTCGCTGAAGGTGCACATGGCGGTGCACACGGACTGCAAGCAGCTGCGCTGCCCGTACTGCGGAAAGACCTTCATCTCCGGGGCGCACTTGCGGCGCCACGTGGCCGCGCACGCCGCCGACAAACGCTTCGCGCCGCCGTTCCAGTGACGGCCGGGTCGAAGGTCAAAAGTCGTGAACCGGGAGCTCGCTGAACTTCATTGGAGAAACTTTATTTCACTCCCATTTCTTTAGGATTTAATATATGTTGGATCTGCGTGTCACGAAAATACAACATGAGTTTTATTTTCGGAGATTCATCATTTTATAGGCAACTAAAGTCCTTGTGTAGCCATCTTGTCTCTACCGGACCACAAAGACTCAGGCTGTGGCTCCAGCAGGCTCCGCCTCGCGGGGACTCGTCCTCGCGGGGACTCGGCCTCGCGGGGACTCGGCCTCGCGGGGACTCGGCCTCGCGGGGACTCGGCCTCGCGGGGACTCGGCCTCAGGGACTCGGCTCATGGGGACTCGCCTCAAGGACTCGGCCTCAGGACTCGCTCAAGGGACTCTTCCTCTGGTGACGTCGTTCAAGCGTGTTTACGTCCTGAGATTCAGTTTTATAATAAAAACACAATTTTGTCAAATCTTCACGTGAACTGTGATGAAAGCATTTATTAATTAACTGGAATGAAGAATACATTTTAGAAATATAAAGTCTATTAATTAAAAAAGACAAACTTCATATTTAATAACTATGATCAAAAGGTAATTAATGTTAGATGACTTGATGTAGTCCCTTTTGTTTTATATATAACATGAGTATATACATATCTTATATATATATTAGGGCTGGGCACGTTAATCGTGCGTTAACGCATCACTGAATTAACGCCGACAATTATTTTATCTTGCGTTAACGCAGGTTTAATTATTTATTATTTATTCCCGTCAACACAGCTCGGCTCTGCGGCACCGACATCCATCAGAGATCAGCTGTGTCGCGCGCACATATACCCCCCCCACCCCCCCCTCCAGTCAACAACTAGTCCTCTCAGCTGGGCCTGATCAGCTGTTGTGCGGCAGGTGAACTCTCGCTAGTCGCTAGGTTAAACAGAGAGAGAGAGAACATCCCCCTTAAGCCTAGTTTATGCTTCTCCGGCGCGCCGCCGCAGACCCTTCACAGACCCTTCACAGACCCTTCACAGACCCTTCACAGACCCTTCACAGACCCTTCACAGACCCTTCACAGACCCTTCGCTGAGCCTGACACGCTCCTCCAAAAAATCCTAACTACGCGTCATGTTGACGCGGACCGTAAGCGCTGTGATTGGTCCGCTCAGAACGTGACTCCCGGCAGTAAGTATATTTTCCGGTCTGTCTTCCTACACCGCCATTTTTAAAAGTTATCGTGGACCGGTAGCAACAATGGACCAAACAGAAGACTGTGACCGGAAAAAAAGCACGGATTCGGCTATAATCCATGAAACCACACCGACACACACACACACACCCCTGGCGACGTGGCGGTGAATTGCAGAGCGACGAAGAGCAACGCGTCCCTCGCCGCAGAACTTCGAATGCTCAAGGACTGCAGCGCGTTGACGCGCGTTGACGCGCGTCGCCGCGCCGGAGAAGCATAGACTAGGCTTTGTGAGGAAGTGGTGTCGTTGTGACGTCACGCCATATGAGGCGCAACAGCGCCCCCTCCTGGACAAATATAATGACATGCATCCATACATTTATCAACACTCAACAGTGGCAATAAGCTTTAGTTGTGTTTGTTTAGTTGAGATTCACACAAAGTATTTATTTTATTTAACTGCTATACAAATGCTGATGCTAAGTGTTTGTTTCACAACAGGTGTTATGGCCTTTAGTTCATCTGGCACAACATTCAAAATAAGAGTCAAGTTGACAAACGGCCCTGAAAGTGTTTTCTGGTGTCTGTCTCTAACAGGACGACACGTTATGGCTCGTTCATTCATATGGCACAACATTTAAAATACAAGTGCGCTATACACTACTTTTGAATTAATTATTGGATTTTGCGTATACAAATGCGATTAATCGCGATTAAAATTTTTAATCGTTGGCCAGCCCTAATATATATATATATATATATATATATATATATATATATATATATATATATATATATATATATTATATGGTCTGTCTGTTCTCAAGACCTAACGAGTTCAAAGAAACTACAATTCAATTCAGTTCAGTTTATTTGTAGAGCCCAGTTTCACAAATTATAAATTTGCCTCGGAGTGCTTTACAATCTGTACACAGACATCCCTGACCTTTGACCTTTGACCTCACATCGGATCAGGATCAACTCCCAAATAACCCTTCAGGGGGAAAAAAGTGAAGAAACCTTGAGGAGAGAACAGAGGAGGATCCTCTCCAGGATGGACAGAACAATAGATGTCATGTGACCAGAAGACAGATTTAGAGTTAAAATACATTCAAGGAATCTGACAGAGTTTATCAATAGTTCATATTTAGGCAACTACAGAAACATATTTAATGATTTAATGGAATAAATATTTATTTTTACAAAACATTTTGTAAAACTCTGTCAACAAATGCATCTTAAACAGCCTAAACACCCTGAACCTCTGATTGTGAATTTAGAAAATTTAGAAAATGTCCTGATCCACCGCGGTGGCCGCCTCGAGTCGGATCCATAAAACAGAATCACTTCAAATCCAGTTTGAGCTTTAAGTTTTCACACTTTAACAAAATGAAAAGTACAACAAACTGTGTGTGTGTAGCTGCATTACATCACAGACATTATCTAAAAAGTTAGTTTATAATAAATGTGTTTCACGCTTCATGTGAATCATAAATGTGTTTTATATAAATTAAACTGTGACTCCAGAGCGCTTCATGCTCCTGGCCACCAGGGGGCAGAGCGCTTCATGCTCCTGGCCACCAGGGGGCAGAGCGCTTCATGCCCCTGGCCACCAGGGGGCAGAGACACGATCCTCTGCGCCGC
This sequence comes from Liparis tanakae, assembly GCA_036178185.1. Classification (NCBI taxonomy): domain Eukaryota; kingdom Metazoa; phylum Chordata; class Actinopteri; order Perciformes; family Liparidae; genus Liparis; species Liparis tanakae. The sequence continues at coordinate 22,251,431 of CM070098.1, forward strand.
CGAGTTCAGGACCTCCATGAGTTGATCGGATGTATTATAAATATTAGTAATATATAGCTTAATAGTTAGCATTTTAAAAGGTCCCGAAATCTTTGTTTTAAATCCTGAGATGGCGATTCTTTGATTCCACATTGTCCTAAAAATATATATTTGAAGTCATTAATCACATTATTTTATTATAAAATCTTATTTTAAATGCTGAAATAGATTTAAATAGAGTAGCTTAGCGGCTTTTAGCACACTAGGTTGCTAGCGGTGTCGCCATCTTGGATTTTGACCGTCGTCGTCTTGTTTTTGTTTCTCAAGCGGAGAACAGGAAGTGAGCGTAACTCACCCTCTCACGACAATCTGCATAGTAAAAAACATTAAAAACATTTACACTCAAAGAGCTTCAGGCTTTATAAACGCCTCGGTTGGTTTGAGGCCCAAACACGATTAAAGAATAAAGCGCAGAATCCTTTGCGCGAGGACCCCATAAGCTGCTGATACTAAAGGCACTTCACAGACGAAGAGTTTTCATATTTAAAATAGAAGGTCACATGACTTCAGTCCACATCTGATCTGAACTCATGTAATGGGTAGTATTGGCCCCGCCCACCCACCTGTCAATCAAGTGACGTCAATAATCTAAACATCTACTCAAATCATACATTTCATTTTAAAATCGTCGAAACTTTGACCCAGCAAAACCCCTTCCTGTCCCAACGCCATCCAGGAAGTCCCGATTCAGATTTTCACAATAAAAGCGGAGCTCCCACTTTCCTCAACACCTTGTCACGAGGACTTCCCGGTCGGGCCACTAGAACCTCGCCAGTGTGTTGCTGTCAGGTTTTTAAAGTCCCCGCTCTTATTTTGAAAAGCAGTGTGACGTGTTCCCCTTCGGTCCGTTGGAGCCAGTTCAACTCGTCGTTAGACGCCAGCTACAGGAAGACTGGGTTCCATGGTCACCACGGCAACCAGCTGCTGCAGCACGACTCCTATGCTCTTATATGTTTATACGTTTATATGTTTAAAACATTTATACTCTGTTGAAAGAAGGTTCTCACACAGGAGAACCAACATTGAGTCCTCGGCTCTGGATTTAAGGATTAAAATGTGAATGTTTACATTTCAAACAGTTTGAAAAAAGACGTTCATGTTGTTGTTGTTCATATTGTTGTTGTTGTTGTTGTTGTTCATGATGTCATCCAACCGGTTCATGCTCACATATCAGAGACGTGACCCTCTCAGCCCTCTTCGGCTCCTGAAGCTCGTCTACTCGTTTCCTGACGTGATGTCCTGTGGAAGACGTAAACAACAACACCATCATGTTGTTGTTGTTGTTGTTGACACAGGTAAAGAACCCCCCGTGGTGGACTCACCTCCGTCTTCGCCCTCCTCCACTCGGCCATCGGCCCCGACGACGTCACCACTGAAAGACAAGCGACATTTAATAAAGAACCCACTTCCTGTGAGTTACAAAATAAAAGGACATTTAATAAAGAACCCACTTCCTGTGAGTTACAAAATAAAAGGACACTTAATAAAGAACCCACTTCCTGTGAGTTACAAAATAAAAGGACCCTTAATAAAGAACCCACTTCCTGTGAGTTACAAAATAAAAGAACACTTAATAAAGAACCCACTTCCTGTGAGTTACAAAATAAAAGGACACTTAATAAAGAACCCACTTCCTGTGAGTTACAAAATAAAAAGGACACTCACGCCTGAACGCCGCCGCCGCGCTGCAGCTGAGGGTGGCGCCCAACACGAGACTCCTGGAGGACGAGGACAGAGACACACGGAGCGTAAATCATGTCAACACAATGCACCAATACTGTTCTATTGTGTGTGATCATCTTTAAGGGTTATGTTATGACCTTTAAGGGCTGTTATGACCTTTAAGGGCTGTTATGACCTTTAAGGGCTGTTATGACCTTTAAGGGCTGTGCTATGCTCTTTAAGGGTTAACGTGTGTGACGCTGTTACCCTGAGCACAGCGCCGTGAGGATGAAGAGGAGGGCGATGAAGAGGAGCGTCTCCGTGGCGCCTGTAACACACGTCGGAGACGTTTCAGTCGCCATCGTTCACCCGTCTCTCACCAGGCTCACGAGGCTCACCTGGCCGCTCAGGTGAGGCCTGACAGCAGCTGTAGGGCGCCGAGGGGGGCGGGACTTCAGAGAGCCCGCCCCCCCCAACAAGCTCCTCCTGCAGGGGCGTCGTCAGGGGCGTCGTCAGGGGAGGGGCCACTTTGTCAGGAGGGGGCGGGATCTCAGTGTGGTCTGAAAAACAGACAGAAATATATATATATATATATATATATATATATATATATATTTATATATGAATATATTCATATATATGGTGAGGGGTTCTCATGCCTGCTCTCTCCTCTGGTTGTATAGAAGTCTCTTGGGGCTCCTCCTCCATCACCCACCGTAAGTGAAGCTGCGGTGGTCGTCCAGCTCGCTGCTGGACAACGTGGACCCGGACCAGCTCGCCTCGTCCAACGGGACCGGGCCTTCCTGGCTGGTCCCGGTGCAGTCCTGGTCCTGGTCCTGGTCCTGTCCTGTCCTGAAGACCCCTCCGAAGACCTTCTTGTCCATCCAGAACTGGCAGCTCTCCGTCACGTCGCTCAGCAGCCGAGTCAGAGAGCGGCGAGGCCGGCGGCGCCGGAAGACCCTGAAGAGGAGACGAAGGAACGATGAGGTCCCCGTGGGGGACCGAGTCCCCGTGGGGGACCGAGTCCCCGTGGGGGACCGAGTCCTCGTGGGGGACCGAGTCCTCGTGGGGGACCGAGTCCCCGTGGGGGACCGAGTCCTCGTGGGGGACCGAGTCCTGGGGGACCGAGTCCTCGCGGGGGACCGAGTCCCCGCGGGGGACCGAGTCCTCGCGGTGGCGGCGTCTCACCGGACCGGGTTCTCCTTGTAGGACACGCTGGCGTTGCCGGGCGTCAGCGCCACGTTGCCGCGGCCGTCCCAGGAGAAGCTGTCCTCGGTGACGCCGTAGTACCCGTTGGTGAGGAGGCGCGGCGAGCGGCGGCAGGAGCACGGGGCCCCGCCCACCACGGAGCAGAGGTAGGAGGAGTCAGGGGAGAGGAGGGACACGTCCAGGCTGAAGGAGACATGACCTCATGGACGTCACATGACGTTAAGAGGAGGAGTCACACAAAGACAGAATACAGGCCTCACCTCTGATTGGCTCGCAGCCGCCGCTTCACCGGAGAGCCTGAAACAGAGAAGTGACCCTGAGGACCGCAGCAGCGCCCCCTGTGGCCTGAAGTGGTAGTGGTGGGTCTGTGTGTGTGTGTGTGTGTGTGTGTGTGTGTGTGTGTGTGTGTGTGTGTGTGTGTGTGTGTGTGTGTGTGTGTGTGTGTGTGTGTGTCCTACTTGTCACAGCTCCAGAGAAGAACAGGTCCATGTTCATCTTCTTCTGAATCAGAAACTCCAGTAATGAGTAAATATTCTAAAACATCTAAAAACAAACAGAGAAGAAACGTTTAGAAATGTAGATGAAATATATATATATATATATTTATATATATATATTATATATATATATATATATATATATATATATATATATATATATATATATATATATATATATATATATATATACATACAGGACTGTCTCAGAAAATTAGAATATTGTGATAAAGTTCTTTATTTTCTGTAATGCAATAGTAAAACTAAAAGGTCATGCATTCTGGATTCATTACAAATCAACTGAAATATTGCAAGCCTTTTATTCTTTTAATATTGCTGATTATGGCTTACAGCTTAAGAAAACTCAAATATCCTATCTCTAAATATTAGAATATTTCCTCAGACCAAGTAAGAAAAAGATTTATAACAGCAAAACTAAATCAGACATTGTAAAATGTCCATTAATGCACTCAGGACTTGTTGGGAATCCTTTAGCACGGATGACTGCATCAACGCGGCGTGGCATGGAGGCAATCCGCCTGTGGCATTGCTGAGGTGTTATGGATGCCCAAGGATGCTTCAATAGCGGCCTTTAGCTCATATAAATATTCTAATGAGTTTTCTTAAGCTGTCATATACATGTATATATATTATGTTGATAACATGTAAAACACATGTTATCAACAACTTTGGAGAAAGATGAAGATTAAAGTTGAAATAAATAAACATGAATCAAAGCGTCGACTCCTGTGAACGTGAGAGAAGAACTGGGTCAGGAACAAAGGGTGTGTGTGTGTGAGTGAGAGTGTGTGTGTGTGTGTGTGTGTGTGTGTGTGTGTGTGTGTGTGTGTGTGTGTGTGTGTGTGTGTGTGTGTGTGTGTGAATTCCAACGGTCACTTCGTCCTGAAGGTCGAGTCACTTTCAAACTTTATTTCTTCTGATGGACTTTTGAGAGAGAGAGAGAGAGAACATATTTCTACTTCACTACCTTCAGGTAATAGTGAGAAGGCATTATTAAATTACCCCCCCCCCCCCCCCACTGGACCCCTCCCCCCACGGGTTTCCCAGCATCCTTTGCAGCTGCTGATGTTGGAGGAAAACGCGTCACCGGAAACACGATGGACCACAGCTCTTATTATGGTGTTACTATTTATGAATGTATATATACATACATACATACATACATACATACACACAAATGTATAAATATATATATATATACATACATACACTAATAAATGTATATATATATATATATATATAGTCCCTTGCAGTTGAAGCATGTCTGGGGGTATTTTCTCATCTCATTGAGGGCGCTGTTCTTCTTCTTCTCGTTGTTATTGTGTAGATTCTATTCTCAGCGACGCATTCCTGCCGTGTCTCCGTGATAACGGTCCGTCGGTGCGATAAGAGGGGATGCTCATGTGGATCGCACCGAGCGAAAACTACAACAAACTACAACAAAACTACAAGAAAACTATCGTCGTGCACATTAAGGACGTCATTTGTTAATTTAAATAAGTCAAACATTTTGTCTCCAGACAAAGAGATAACTCACCTGGTTCTCCGGCTGCTTCTCCACCGGAAGTGAAGAACACTCCGACTCTTGTTCTTCTTTATCTTCTTCCTGTCTATCTTCTTCTATCTTCCTCTTCTTCTTCTATCTCTTGGTAACACCTTGACGTTTTCCCGGAGCCGCCGCGGTCCTCCGAGCCTCGCCCACACACCGGAAACACGGCCGTCAGAAGAACAACACCACACGACAGCTTCCGGTCGAGGCTTTTCAGAGCAAAGCGTGCTGGATTTTTTTTGGTACATTAAAAATAAGCACGCTACGCAAAATAAAGCGTTTACAACATGAGTGGTGTAAAGATGAATCAGTACTACCATGACACCGCCCACCAGCCACGGCTACAGACGGAAAGCTACAAGCTATCAAACTAAGCTCACCATTTAAATCCCATACATATTAGTTATTTTGCATTTGATGCTTTAATTGTTTTAATATATATTTTTAATAGGGGGCATAGCGTAACTTCCTGTTAGAGTCCCAGCATCACTCTGCCTGCGTTACACGTAGTGTCCACTGGGGGGCGCCGTAGAGGGAAGCGACAGGACGGCTTTGTTATTCATACGAAACGAGTTTATTATAAAAGAGTAAAACTGAAGAGACGTCATCAAGTTCATGAACACAATAAATAGACGGAGCACAGAGGGTCCTAGGAGAGGGTCCAGGGAGAGGGTCCAAGGAGAAGGGTCCGGGGGCGGGGCCTATGAGAAGGGCCCGGGGGCGGGGCCTATGAGAAGGGCCCGGGGGCGGGGCCTATGAGAAGGGTCCGGGGGCGGGGCCTATGAGAAGGGCCCGGGGGCGGGGCCTATGAGAAGGGCCCAGGGGCGGGGCCTATGAGAAGGGTCCGAGGGCGGGGCCTATGAGAAGGGCCCGGGGGCGGGGCCTATGAGAAGGGCCCGGGGCGGGGCCTATGAGAAGGGCCCGGGGGCGGGGCCTATGAGAAGGGCCCGGGGGCGGGGCCTATGAGAAGGGCCCGGGGGCGGGGCCTATGAGAAGGGCCCGGGGGCGGGCTCTGGGGGCCCTGTGGCGTGCATGTCGCGGGTCATCAGGGACTTCTCCCTCAGCTGCGCCTGCAGCAGCGTGTGCTCCACCACGCCGACACGCACAGACATCTGCACCACCTCCTGCTTCAGCTTCGTCACGCTCTGCTTGATCCGCACCACGGGAGCTGCAGACAGACAGGCAGCAGACAGACAGGCAGACAGGTCAGACAGCAGACAGACAGGTCTCTCTTAAAGGTACACACTCACCTCCATCAGACATGCTGCTGCCCTTCTCCTCCATCTCCTGCTTCACCCTCTCCAGCTCCTCACTGATCTGAAACACAGACGGACCCTGAAGGTCTCACGACTCACTGGGACTCAGCCGCAGAGCGCCGTGGTGCGTTCACTGACCTCTGCCAGGACTCTGGTCCTCTCGGTCACGCCCCCACTGGCCTGCTGGTAGCGCTCTCTGGCCTGGTGGAGAACACAGGGTTCATAGCGGTCCGAGACCCCGAAGGTGTGACCTCTGCCCCCCCCACCCCCCACCCCCCCCTCACCTGGCTGAGCTTGGCCTGGGCCCCGCGGTGCTCCTGGATCAGCAGCTCCAGCTGGTTGTTGATGTACTTCTCTCTGCTGCTCACCTTCTCCAACGTCTTCCCGATGTCCTCCTGCAGCCGGTCCAGGTAGCTCTGTGGACCAGGGACAGGTGGACCAGGGACAGGAGGACCAGGGACAGGTGTGGTGACGTCATCTGTTCTACAGGCTTATGATCCTGCTGTCTGCTACACTTGTTATTAATATCATTAATAATAGTATTGCTATTATTATTGCTATTATCAATAATAATATTATTGATAATATTATTATAGCTATTTAATAGCAATAATAATATTAGTTTTATTATTTCTATTATTGCTATTAGTATTAATATTATTGCTATTATTATTATCATTAATACTATTATTATTATTTGTCACACAGCAGACGTTCATGGGTGTAGTTGAGCTCGGGACCAGCAGGGGAAGCCACACACACACACACACACACACACACACACACACAGGGTTACTCAACCAGGTCCGTGAACGCACCTTGGCCTCCTTGAGCGAGCTCTTGATGCCGTCGCTGTGCTGGTGCATCTGGTCCACGTGCACCCTCCAGTCCTGCAGACAGAGAGCATGCTGGGAAACTAACAACTCTTAAAGGATTCTTTGTTGATTCACTTTGTCGTCAAAGAGTTTAGATATAAATAAAATAAAGTTAAACGTGTACGAGGTCAATCTGTTGCCCCAGTGCATTCTGGGAGGGACGCCTCCATTCACACCAGCCTGAAGTCCCGTTATGATATATCGTCTTTATCATTAGTAAACTGCCACATTTTAAATGATTAAAGATTCATAATTGTATTTTCATTGATTAAAAAAATATATAATTTTGATTAGCTTTCAATGCTGTAATAAAAACGACGATCTACAAGTTCGACATGAACATTTACAAATAAATAAAGTTGAACTTTTGTAATTTCTCAGCTTCTTTCTGTGTAATAATGTTTTATATTGTTTACTGAATGTTGTCAACATGTTGATCATCACGCTGACAGCAGTGTGTGTGTGTGTGTGTGTGTCTGTCTGTGTGTGTGTGTGTGTGTCTGTCTGTCTGTCTGTCTGTGTGTGTATGTGTGTATGTGTGTGTGTGTCTGTGTACATCAGGACAGCAGGAAGTCTCTACATCTTCGGCCGAAAACTGAAAACGTACCTTTTTAGACTATATCTGGATTAAGCACTTGAATATCTCTTATTGTGGTACTTTAGTAGTTTGACTATGTTGAGGAAATGTTACTTTCTGTATTCTTGTTGTTCTTAGTTTGTCCTCTAGGTTGAAATGCACTTATTGTAAGTCTCTCTGGATAAAAGCGTCTTCTAGATGACATGTAATGTAAAGTAATGTAATGTGTCTGTCTCTGTGTGCGTGTGTGTGTGTGTGTGTCTCTGTGTGTGTGTCTCTGTGTGTGTGTGTGTGTGTGTGTGTGTGTGTGTGTGTGTGTGTGTGTGTGTGTGTGTGTGTGTGTGTGTGTGTACCTTGTTGTCGGTCCTGATGGTGACCTTGAGTTGAGGCAGAACTCTCTCCACCTCCAGGTTCCACTCCGCTGCGTCGACCGTGGACTCCAGGATGTCGTCCGGTTTGGAGGACGGCTCCGTCTCCTGTTGGAGGACAACAAACAACAACAACAACAACAACCTGAAGTCATCGTAAAGCGTCGCAGACTCTTTGAGGAGGTCCCTGAACGCGTCGTGGGGGAACTCACAGTGTGAGTGGTTCGCAGCTTCAGAGCCTCGAGATCCATCACGTCCTGCTCCTCGTCGTCAGCCTCCTCCTGGGGGAACAACAAGCTGTAAACAAGCTGTCAACAAGCTGTAAACAAGCTGTAGACAAGCTGTAAACAAGCTGCAAACAAGCCGTAAACAAGTTGCAGACAAGCTGTAAACAAGCTGTAGACAAGCTGTAAACAAGCTGTAAACAAGCTGTAGACAAGCTGTAAACAAGCTGTAGACAAGCTGTAAACAAGCTGTCAACAAGATGTAAACAAGCTGTAGACAAGCTGTAAACAAGCTGTAAACAAGCTGTAAACAAGCTGTAGACAAGCTGTAAACAAGCTGTCAACAAGATGTAAACAAGCTGTAGACAAGCTGTAAACAAGCTGTAGACAAGCTGTAAACAAGCTGTAAACAAGCTGTAGACAAGCTGTAAACAAGCTGTAAACAAGCTGTAAACAAGCTGTAGACAAGCTGTAAACAAGCTGTAAACAAGCTGTAAACAAGCTGTAAACAGGAAGTGGAGATGAGATGTTTATTCTTTTTAACCAAATTATTCTTCTGCTTCCTTTTTAACCGGTTCTGTTGGCGTTATTTATAAATATAAATATACTCATGAAGAGCCTCCTGTCAACGCGCATAAGTCCAGAGCCTGAATGCAACACAAGGACCTCCACCTACGATCATCTCCTCCTCCACTCTGCTGAGCGTCAGCTCTGCGTCGTCCTCCATCACAGACTCTTCTTCTGTGGTTTCTGATGGGTAGATTGGTCTGGGGGGAACAGGGGGGGGGGGGGTCAAAGTAAATGAGCATCAGCAGCTTCTCCTCAGGAGGTGCAGGGAGCAAGCTCCCGGCTCAGGGGGGGGTCCTCTGCTGCGGTACCTCCTGAAGGAGAAGCCCCGCCTCCTCAGAGCCTCCTCGGCCAGCCGGTCCAGCACGAAGCAGACGTGCTCGCCCGAACCCGACTTCAGCTTGGAGGGAGGGAAATCCACCTTGACGCCCTGAGGGGGAGAGGGAGAGAGAGAGAGAGAGAGAGAGAGAGAGAGAGAGAGGGGGAGAGAGGGAGAGAGGGGGAGAGAGAGAGAGAGAGAGAGAGAGAGAGGGAGACAGAGAGAGTCACCACACAAGGTCATGTGAGCCTGAGGGTCGGGGGGGGGGCACTCACGAAGGCCCGGAGCTCGGCCAGGACGTTGGCCACGGTGGCGTTGGGCTCGTCGTGCTCCTGCGGCTCGGCGAACGGCCTCCCGGCCGCGTTGATGAGCCACGCCGCGATGACGGTGAACATGAAGAACTGCTCGCCCGGGTTGGACGCCAGATACGGACTGGACACGAAGTAATGTCTGACGGGGAGACACGTTTACATCGCCTCCTGTACGAGGTCATCATCATCATCATCATCATCATCATCATCATCATCATCATCATCATTATCAGCGTTATTATCATAATCATCATTATTATTATTATCATTATCAGCGTTATTATCATAATCATCATTATTATTATTATTATTGTTGTTATTATTATTAACATCATCATTATTATCATTACTGCTTATCGATATCTATTTTTATTTACACACACATGCATATATATAATTATTCATAATAATGAATTGTGGCTTAGTGGGTATTAATGAATGAAATATCATTATTTATGATAATAATAAATTGTGGCTTGGAGGGATATTTATGAATTAATTATCATTATTTATAGCAATGAATTGTGGGTTAGTGGGTAATAATTAATGGATGATAATTGTGTGTATAATAATAATTAATAATGAAGGGTGGCTTGGCTATTCATTAAAATATTGTAAATAACCATAACTCATTAACGGTGAATACCGGATGAATATTGATGAATAACTGTCGTGAAAATGACCGATGGATTGGACCGCGTCACGGTGACGTCACCGTGACGCGTCTCACCTGGAGAGGCTCCTCATGTGGTGCTTCGCCAGGACCTCCTCCTCGTAGCTCAGCACGTTGAGCTTCTCTAACAGGACCTCCATGACCGCGTACACGTGGTGCGCGGCCCCGGGCCCGCGCTCGTCCTCGTCCCCTCGCCTGCCGTCATCCGCCATTATTTGTTATTCTTTTACGACACTTTGTAACCCACTTCCGGCGGGGTTTGGTCTCACTTCCGGGTTGTTGTTTTTTTATTTGCTAGGCAACCGAGAGCTCGCGCTCGCTAGCCGCCAGCGAAACGATGTTTTAAACGTATATTCGGACTCCTCGCGGATGTAAATCACATATTTTATTAGTTCGAATGATTTACAAACCGACAGTACGAGAAGACTGCGCAGCCGGTGGCGGTTTGAATCAGTTAAACTTGTCCCGTGCTCCCGTTAGCGCTGCTGTTGTTATCGACGCCGGCGTTATGGACTTCCGGTTTGAGAGCTTCGAAATAAAAGCGTTCCGGTAGCCGGCGACGCTTTCAAATTAAAAGCTCATCGACAGTTTTTCAAAGGCGTAATTATTTCGATACCGATGTTAAATAATCACCTAACACATCCACATATACACATAGTTACAATGAGTGGTTGTTTACATATATATACAGTATATATACAGTATATATATTACACTTCAATTTAGTTCAAATCAGTTTCCTCTCCTCAGACGTTCATGATACTGTGCACAGTATCCTCTTCTTTTTTTTTTCTTCTTCTTCTTCTTTTTTACAGTGCACATTGATAAAAAAAATCTGCAAATGTGCCAGAGTTAGCCAAGAGGCTTCTTCTTCTTCTTCTTCTTCTTCTTCTTCTTCTTCTTCTTCTTCTTCTTCTTCTTCTTCTTCTCCTCCTCCTCCTCCTCCTCCTCCTCCTCCTCCTCCTCCTCCTCCTCCTCCTCCTCCTCCTGTGTGTCTTCCTGGGTGTTGGTGTGTATCTGTCGTCATGAAGGAGCAGCAGGGGCTGAGGAGCGAGAGAGTTCGGAGCAGAGGCTCAGTCTGCTGGAATAAAGAGCCGTATACAACCTCTGTGATGCTCCTCCTTTGGTGCTTGTGGGGGGGAGACCTACCTGTGACAGCCACTCACCTGTTACACCTGAGGAGGCTCCTCTGGGACATCAACGTTCTCGTGACACATTTGATTCTCTGCGTGTTTTGTGATTCAGCACACGGGTCCACAGGGGTTTCACCAGAGCTTTATTTATAGAAAAACAACCACGACAACACTGCTGTGTGTCACTGAGAAGCGTCAACAACACCGGACTGAGAAGGTTGTAGAACCACGGAACATCTGAGCTGTCACCAAAACGCCCAAATCTCTCTCAGAACGCTGAAGCTACTGCAGGAAATACAACATGAACGGCTTCACTCAGCAGACACACACACACGAGTCAGACAAGGGACGATGACATCACTATGATGACATCACTATGATGACATCACTACACAAGCCAAACGTCTCCAGAGGATATGAGCCGCGTCTAAACCTCCGGAGAGAAGCCGTGAGCTCAGTGAGCTTCAAAAGAAACCGTGAATATAAAGCAGCCACACCGGACCGAGCGCCTCCACATGCACAGGCCCCAGGTCACAGAGCTTTGAAGCCGCCTCCCTACTGCAGCCTCCTACCGCGCCTCCTACAGGCCCCATCGCTTGCCCCTACCGCCTCCTACCGCCTCGCCTCCTACCGCCTCGCCTCCTACCGCCTCCCACCGCCTCCCCTACCGCCTGCTCCCACGCCTCCTACCGCCTCGCTCCCTACCGCCTCGCTTCCTACCGCCTCCCTATCCTCGTTCCTCACCGCCTCCTACCGCCTCGTCTCCTACCGCCTCGCCTCCTACCGCCTCGTCTCCTACCACCTCGCCTCCTACCGCCTCGCAGGATTAAAATAAGGCAGCGGACATGTTGAATACTAACATTTGATGCAGAAATAATCTGAATGAATCTATTTGAGGGAAGTGGAAGAAGGCCAAGAGCCTCGTGATGCACTCGCCGTCATTTGACCCACGCCGTGGGATCCGGACACAAAGTCTCCCCTGTGTTGTTTCTGCACCGCGTTCTGTCGGCGGCGTTCTGCTGTCTCAACGCGGTCGTTAATCTCTCGCTGGGCGAGGAAACTCAACGGACTACATTCACGAAAAGACGTGTCGGCGGACGAATGAACAGAGCTACGCTTTGTGTGGGTGATGATCAATCTTGCTAACCGCTAAATGCTAACTTCTAACCGCTAACCCGACTCTCTTCCCTGAACTTTTCATTGTTTCAGCGTGAGTGAATTCTGGGAAATGAAGTTCCATCTACTCTCAGAGAAATGACTCATTGGATGAACTCACATGGAGACAGACGACCACTCACACTAACTCCACACAGGAGGACCGTCCCAACTGGGAATCGAACCCACAGCCTCTCGCTGTGAGGCGACAGCGGTAGCCACCACTCCAGCCCTGAAGGCTGTTCACTAAGGGTCGTCCCTTTAAACACATTCATTTTGAATTCATATGCACACCATCTAACCTAAATAAATCCAATGAAAGTAGTCATACATTTTGTGTTACACCCATTAAATATAAATATCTATTTTTGTAATTGATTTATTTAAATGTATCAAACAATATTTAAATGTGTCCCCTCTGAGAAGGCCTTGCATCGTTGTGTTGAGTGTTTGAAGCTCGGCCGTCTCTGAGGCGTCTCCGTCCTCCGCTGTGCGTCTGAAGCCGGTTTCCTCTGCAGGCTCCAGACCAGCTGAGCCCCCGCCGAGCGGCTCATGACGGCCGGCTGCACATGAAGTGTTCATCCAGGGAGAGCAACATGCATCACCGTCCTCCTGTCCTTACAGCTGTCGTGTCCAAATAAACATCACCTGACCCCAGTCACTGGTCACCTGACCCCGGTCACTGGTCACCTGACCCCGGTCACTGGTCACCTGACCCTGGTCACTGGTCACCTGACCCCGGTCACTGGTCACCTGACCCCGGTCACTGGTCACCTGACCCTGGTCACTGGTCACCTGATCCCGGTCACCTGACCCCAGTCAAGTGACTCCAGCCTACTCCCTGAAAACAGATTTAAATAAATAACCAGAACTTCTTCCGTTTTTAAACATCCATCGACGTCGACCAATCGCAGACCTTCTCTCCAAATCCTCGGCATCGCGTCCTTTCCCCAGTGTCCCGCCTCCGCCCCGTATCTACTTCCCGGATTGCTCCTCCCCTATCCGGGTGGCGCCGGCCTCTTCCACGGGCCCCTCCCTCTTGGTTTCCACGGCGACCTCGGTGTAGGCGACCGGCCCCTCCCCCTCCTCCTCCGCCCGGTCGCGGGGCTCGGCCTCGGCGCCCTCCTGGCCCTCGGCGACCGCCCTCTCCTTCTTCAGCTTGATGCGGAAGGTCTCTTTGTTGGGCGCCTTCTTGGCGATGTTCTCCTTCAGCCGCTCGCCGGACTGCTTCAGCCGCTCGCCGGCCTGCTGCATCTTGTCCCGCCTCTCCGGCGGCATCACCTTGTCGCCCAGGTTGTGGAACTTGGTGCCCAGGTTGCCTTTGGTTTTGCTCATGTTCTCCTTGGAGAAGGCGGCCTTCAGGGTCTCGGTGCTCTTCGCCACCGACTTCTTGATGCGCGCGGACCGCGAGGGGTCGGCCTCCTCCACGCTCAGGTACTCCTCGTCGGAGGAGAGGTCGAAGGGCGCGTCGTAGGAGTCGGGCTCCACCTCCAGCCCCTCCAGGCCGGGGCCTTTGGGAGATTTCGTCACGGCGACCGACGGGACCTCGTTCTCGCCCTGCAGAGAAGGAGACAGTCAGGACAGCAGGTCTAGAGAGAGACCACGAGACCACGAGACCACAAGACCAGGAGACCAGGAGACCACAAGACCACGAGCATCATCAGCGGCTCAAGGACCTCCTGAGTGATGTTTAAAATCACTTACTTACAGTTGAATTGATCATTAATTGACATTCTGGGTCTAGATTTGCTTTTCAAACCTTGTTTCCCACTCTTTCCAAAAGAAAAGGAAAGAAGATCAGCAGCTTATATTATATTTATTTTGTACTGGCCTGAAATGTTTGCCAAAACAAAATTACTCTACTCCTCTGGTTGTATAGAAGTATATGCTTCATGTGTTAAAGCTGCATTTTCTCTCCTGACCACCAGGAGGCGACTCCTCTGGTTGTATAGAAGTCTATATCGTGTTCTTCTGATCCTGAATGAAGGACTAGTGACGGGATCACGTGGACTGTCAGGACTTTCAGGACTTTCAGGACTTCCGGTCTTTGAAGGACAAAATTACGTTGGGGACGTTTCTATGAAACTGATATTGTGAGTCAGGACATGAAAGTGTAGTTCCTCTGAATCGTCTGACTTATCAAGTATCTAATGAACTCATTCAAGCTCGGACCCCAACATTCACTTCCAGAAGGACCTCTCAGAGGCCGGGGCCCTCGGGGACGGAGCCCATGCCCGTCTCGGCTTTCCGTTATAGATAAACGACTCGGTTGCTCATTGATGAAGGACCAGAAGAGAGAACACCTGATATTCCTCTGAGAGGCTCTCTGACCCGCGGCCTCTGAAGACACCGGCATCTTCCTGGGATCAAGTTGATCTATTTTTACTGATGAGGAGTAACCGAGACTCAAGAAGTTGCTGACGGGAACACAAGATGGCCGCTAATAACAATGACACCGTCTGGTTTGAGCAGTGGGGCGATGCCGGTCCATCAGCCGGAAATACCTCTTCCACTATTGGATGAATGGTGACCATCGTTCTCTAGACATGTCCTCATGTCCTTCAGCTTCTATCATCGATCTCTAGACATGTCCTCATGTGTTATGTTTGTCCTTCCTCTCACTACTGGGGTCCCTCAAGGTTCTGTCCTGTGTCCCCTCCTCTACCTCTCACTACTGGGGTCCCTCAAGGCTCTGTCCTGGGTCCCCTCTTCTACCTCTCACTACTGGGGTCCCTCAAGGTTCTGTCCTGTGCCCCCCCTCTTCTTTCACTACTAGGGTCCCTCAAGGTTCTGTCCTGGGTCCCCTCCTCTTCCTCTCACTATGGGGTCCCTCAAGGTTCTGTCTTGGATCCTCTCCTCTTCTCTCAGCTCTGTCATTCGTTCACAGGTCTTCTCCTTCCATATCTATTCTGATGACTCCCAACTGATCCCCTCGTTCACCGATCTGAACAACTTTAACCACGTTCAACAACTTTAACCACGTTTAACAACCTTAACCATGATTAGCAATGTGAACCATTTTAAGATATTACTTGTTCATTAATTCACATTAATGCAGCTTTATATTCTTAATTATCTTTATCTTTACACAACATTACACAACATTATGTTTCAGTGTTTTCCAGGGCGATCCTCGCAGCAGCAGCACAGGATGATTGACAACCCCCCCCCTATATATGAGCCACATATGTGATAAGCTGCCATGTCAGACCGTTGACAGCGGCTCGTTGCGTGTCCCAGTGGTCCGAGCTGCAGGCTGCAGGCCCAGAATAGTTCTGACGGGCCCACAGCAGCTGTCTGCACACGTTCTATTCTGGAGGTCTGCAGGGCGAGTGCAGAGCAGCGTCACGAGGGTTTAGTCTGATCACTTTATCGGAGACGTTTGTAAATGTAATTAATAGGCACAAAGAAAAAGTAGAAAACATAGTTTAAACGTGAGTCTCAGGGCATTGAGAGCACGAGAAGATAATAATAGATTCTCTAAGATCAGGGAATTGACAAACAATTTGTCAACACTGGAATATTGTCATCCCCAAATATCATCGGAAATATTAAAGCAATTTAAACTAAGTTTACGCTCTGAGACTTTGAGAAGTTTTCATCCTGCTCCACCTAAACGACGAGGAACCAATCAAAGTGCTTCAGATTATCGTCAGCTAGTGAGGCGTCCTGGTCCTGGTCAGCATTTGTCATCGTGTGAATCATATCACGGATTGTTTGATTGATCTTCTTCGGTTGCCAGGGGACTTTTAAACATAATCTACAGATACAAATATTCACGAAAACAGCAAGAAGTCAAAGCGTGTTCTGACTGTTTAGATGTGACATTGTCTCCGTTGGGCGGCCTGAACTAATCTGTGGGCTTTAGTAAAGAAACGCTGTGAGTCTCCAGTGGACTCATCCTCGTGAACTCTTTCTTACCTGATAGATGACGACGCGGAACTTGTTGCGCGTGAGCAGTTCGTCCTGCGTGGACTCCACCTTCTTGACCCGGACGTTCTGCTTCTCCACCCGCGCCCGCACCTCCTTGACGTTGGCGCTGACCTTGCGGGTCTTCTGCAGGAGCTTCTCCACCGTGCCGCTGGTGTCGCCGTGGTCCTTGGCCAGCTTCAGGACGTCGCCCTGGATGGTCTTGATGTTGGTCTCCAGGTCCAGCTGACGCTCCTCCATGCGCTGCTGGCAGGACTGGACGTTGTCGATGATGCCGGCCACGCGCTCCAGCAGCGACAGGATGGTTAGGGCGCTGATGGGGTTCCCGGCCTCGTCCTCCACCCCGACGATCTCCAGCTTCTCCTGGACGCCCGCCGTGCGATACTTGTGCTGATCCATTGCAGGGGTTCGGATGACCAGGTGACTTCTTTCACTTCGAATTTCCTGGAAACTTTCCTAACAGTTGAAGACTTGTGGATAGCTTGGGGAAGGGGACCAGGACCAGAGGAGTTACCAGCAGGGAGACCGGAGAGAGGCAAGACCCAACCGCTGGGACCCAAACTCAGGTCGGGACAGGGGGAAGGGGAAACTCCACCCACCCCTCTCAAAAAAGGCCTTAGGATCCAAAGAGAACCTGTATGTAGCCCAGGCAGTGAGCTCAGATGGGAGCGGCAGTGGGCACGCAACCGACCCCCCCCCCCCCCCCCGCTAAAAATAAAAGCTCTTTGTAAGGCGACACTCGGACATATTGGGAAGACGCAAAGCAGAGGGTCATGGAAACCCCCGTCCAAGTCCGGCTCTGCTTTGTCAAGAGTCACGCAGACCATTCAGAACTTTACGTTATTTGCGAGTATGTTCGCCCGCACACGCAGCTCCCGTTTCATGTCCGTCAGCCGCAGCTCAGGAGGCCACAGCGACCGACGCAGAGAGGCCACAGTTGTCTGGTTACGCGGCGCTGGCGTGTTTCTGGGGGATTAAACATGGCAGCAGCTGCTCGTTCCTCTTCCCCACGGGCAGCACGGTCCAAACGCCGTGAGGTCTGAAGCTCTTTATAGGCGGCTGGCCAGGGTCAAAGTGATCCGGCTGTAACTCTCTGAGCAGCCTTCCTGAGCACCGTGTACCTGTGCAGGAGGTAACGGGCATTCAGTGGCCTTTAGCTCACAGTCGGACAAAGTCATGGACTTGCTTTGTGGCGTATTAATGTGCTGTCCCTAAATACACACAATGTGGTAAAAATAACAACGTCCTACACTTATAGCTGTCCCGCTAAATTCTGCCAGGACAACCTTTCAGGATTCAGGTCAACCTTTCAGTCTTCAAGACAACCTTTCAGTCTTCAGGACAACCTTTCAGTCTACAAGACAACCTTGCAGTCTATAGGACAACCTTTCAGTCTATAGGACAACCTTTCAGTCTTCAGGATAACCTTTCAGTCTATAGGACAACCTTTCAGTCTTCAGGACAACCTTTCAGTCTTCAAGACAACCTTTCAGTCTATAGGACAACCTTTCAGTCTATAGGACAACCTTTCAGTCTTCAGGACAACCTTTCAGTCTATAGGACAACCTTTCAGTCTTCAGGACAACCTTTCAGTCTTCAAGACAACCTTTCAGGATTCAGGTCAACCTTTTAGTCTTCGGGTCAACCTTTCAGGATTCAAGACAACCTTTTAGTCTTCGGGTCAACCTTTCAGTCTTCAGGACAACCTTTCAGTCTATAGGACAACCTTTCAGTCTTCAGGACAACCTTTCAGTCTTCAAGACAACCTTTCAGTCTTCAGGACAACCTTTCAGTCTTCAAGACAACCTTTCAGTCTATAGGACAACCTTTCAGTCTTCAGGACAACCGTTCAGTCTTCAAGACAACCTTTCAGTCTATAGGACAATCTTTCAGTCTATAGGACAACCTTTCAGTCTTCAGGACAACCTTTTAGGGTTCAGGTCAACCTTTTAGTCTTCGGGTCAACCTTTCAGGATTCAAGACAACCTTTCAGTCTACAAGACAACCTTTCAGTCTATAGGACAACCTTTCAGTCTTCAGGACAACCTTTTAGGGTTCAGGTCAACCTTTTAGTCTTTGGGTCAACCTTTCAGTCTTCAGGACAACTTTTCAGTCTACAAGACAACCTTTCAGTCTATAGGACAACCTTTCAGTCTTCAGGACAACCTTTCAGACTTTGAAACAACCTTTTAGGGTTCAAGACAATATTTTAGGTTTGGGGTCAACCTTTTGTTCCCAATGCAAGTGAATAGGAACATGTCTTTGTGGCAGCTGTGGGGGTGTGGTCTCCAATAGGCCTCAGCTGCTGGCTGGTTGGTAATCAGCAGAGAGAGGGGTGTGGAGTGAGCAGAGGCGGCGTGCGGTCTGCTTTGCTGGAGTGCAGATGCTGCCTAACAGAACCTTGTTGGCCGGCCCGGCTGCTTAGGGGGAACCTGCTGGAGTCCTGTCAGTCTCTTTTGGGGACATTTTAATTCACCATTCTGCTCCTCCCCGTCCACACAGAGGTCTACTTCAGGAGCTTCTGAATGAATGTCGACTGTCAGTTTGGACACGGCTGAAGGCTGACTGTGTTCTACTGGAGCCAGCAGCTGTTCCCCCTCCCCCCCTCTACTTTTAACCCTATATTTAGCGTTAGCAGCATGCCTGATGCCTGAGTCGCTTCACCTTAGAAATGTACAAACCGTGGAGAGGCGGCGACCTCTGCCCCGGTTTAGTCTACCGTCAGGTGGGAGGAGTCTATCGTCAGGTGGGAGGAGTCTACCATCGGGTGGGAGGAGTCTACTGGGGATCACACGGCTGCAGGTTACGAACAATTATTATCCCACGAATAATTAAATAATAAATAATCTCTCACGCCACGCGGTACGTTAAAAAAACATTTCCTTTTTTATTTGGGCTGAGACAAAAAAAAGCCTCAAAGTCTCCATGCAGAATATCAACAAACACACCTAGTCACGCTGTGGGAACACGTTGCCATGGAAACACGTTGCCATGGAGACAGAGACGGGACAGACAAACACCCGGAAGAACTTCCTCCTCTACGAGCTCAAGGAAACACTGTGTACAGGTGGGCGTGGTCACATGGACTGTGTACAGGTGGGCGTGGTCACGGTCTGTGTACAGGTGGGCGTGGTCACATGGACTGTGTACAGGTGGGCGTGGTCACGGTCTGTGTACAGGTGGGCGTGGTCAAGGTCTGTGTACAGGTGGGCGTGGTCAATGTCTGTGTATAGGTGGGCGTGGTCACGGTCTGTGTACAGGTGGGCGTGGTCACAGTCTCTGTACAGGTGGGCGTGGTCAAGGTCTGTGTACAGGTGGGCGTGGTCACATAGACTGTGAACAGCTGGGCGTGGTTACAGTCTGTGTACAGGTGGGCGTGGTTACAGTCTGTGTACAGGTGGGTGTGGTCACACATCCCACTTCCTGTCCTTCCGGTCTCTTCTTCCCTGTCATTGGCTCAGTTTCAGTTATTAACTTGAACCATCGGTTGCAAAGTGGAGCTAATGGCAGTAGAGTTCATGCATAGTTTTACACCAGGAAATGAAACGTGTTCAAATGTGTTGGAACAAATCCTCTTTCACAAAGATCCTCAGCTCGTCTAGAGGGAGTATCACTCTGACCTAACGCCCGGGGACCAGTCGGTGAAAACGCACAAAAAGCCGTAACTCGAATTTAGGGATACAAAGGAACAACACCGAAAAGGCGTCATCGTCATCGTCATCGTCATCATCATCATCATCATCATCATCATCATCATCATCATCATCATCATCATCATCATCATCATCATCATCATCATCATCGGATGTACACTATTGTTCAAAAGTTTGGGGTAAGCCAGACAATTTTGTGTTTTCCATGTAAATTCTAACTTTTATTTATCTAAGAAATTACAAAATGAATATAAAATATAATCAAGACATTGAGGAGGTTATGAATAATAATATTTATTGTAAATATTAATGTAGTTCTTGTGGCTCAAAGGAAGGCCAGTTTTAGAGCTTCTCTCACCAGCATAACTGTTTTCAGCTGCGCTCGCATCAAAAGGGTTCCAAGGGGGTTCTACCCCTCTGCTCGTCTTCTAAGGCAATAACACAATGTACCACTAGAACATGGAGATGGGCCTCTACACACCTCTGTAGAGACTTCACTAACACCAGAGAATAGTCATCACACATTAACTATGTAGAGTATTTATGATGTATTTAATGTCCTCTGGACATTTCTACATGACCCCAAACTCTTAAAAGTGATTGTGTATTTCCTGTTGACGTTGTTGTTGATGTAGCGTGTTTGTGTTTACGTGAAGGAGCACCTGAAGCCGCCGAGTAACGTAAAACTGAAACCAACCAGGAAAACAACAGAAGACACGCGCGCTCCACAGCCGCGTACACAGCCGCGCTCCACAGCCGCGCTCCACAGCCACGCTCCACAGCCACGCTCTACAGCCACGCTCTACAGCCGCGTACACAGCCACGCTCCACAGCCACGCTCCACAGCCACGCTCTACAGCCACGCTCACAGCCACGCTCCACAGCCACGCTCCACAGCCACGCTCCACAGCCACGCTCCACAGCCACGCTCCACAGCCACGCTCCACAGCCACGCTCCACAGCCACGCTCCACAGCCACGCTCCACAGCCACGCTCCACAGCCACGCTCCACAGCCACGCTCCACAGCCACGCTCCCACAGCCGCGTACACAGCCACGCTCCACAGCCACGCTCCACAGCCACGCTCCACAGCCGCGTACACAGCCACGCTCCACAGCCCACAGCCACTCACAGCCACGCTCCACAGCCACGCTCCACAGCCGCGTACACAGCCACGCTCCACAGCCACGCTCCACAGCCACGCTCCACAGCCGCGTACACAGCCACGCTCCAGAGCCGCGCTCCACAGCCGCGCTCACAGCCACGCCCACAGCCAGCCCACAGCCACGCTCCACAGCCACGCCCCACAGCCACGCTCCACAGCCACGCTCCACAGCCGCGTACACAGCCACGCTCCAGAGCCGCGCTCCAGAGCCGCGCTCAGCTTTTACCAGCCGCAGCTTTTTGGGACAAAGATGAAGAAAAAAAATTAGAATCCTCCGAGCGCCAACGCCACCCGGACGCGTTCCCCAGAGAGCTGACGTGGTCCTCGGAGAACGTTCTCCGATAGTTCCCACGCTTCTTTTCCTTTAAGGAGTAAAACTACACCACAGTACACGGGTCCCACAGTCATGCCAATACACAGGAAGTAGAAACACTACGCTGAAATGAGATCATAACAACACGACTTTAAGATGGCCGACAGACTAAGAGGACAGCGTCCGGCGGTCAGCGTCACATTCACGAGGAAAACAGAACAGGACGTTCCATGAAGAAGCACATTATATAATCAGGACATTATATAAATAAGAATAATTATATAAATAAGGACATTCCATAAATAAGGACATTCCATATAGAAGGTCGTTCCAGAGGGGCAGCCTGACACCAGGTTTTCAAAAAGCACTCAACAGAACCGCTAACGAAGCAGATTGAAGAAATTCACTTAGTTAACGATAAAGAGTGATGAAGAGTGATGTAGTGATGTCCTACTTGGTCTCGCCCCAAAGGAAGACTACATTATTCCCGTCTCAACATTCTGAAGGAGGTGAAATAAGGCCGTACATAAACTTCCTCGTTCTTCTTTAATCGATTCCCGGGACCAAAAATAAAAAAGTTTCGACCCAATCGACGTTACAAGAGTTGTTGAGGAGTCCGTCAGGCCGTCCGGGAGCTCGTGTCCGAGGGGAAGTGCCCCAGGTTCTGTTTCTGCCGGCGGCCTCTGTTGTTCTGAGGACAGTTCCTGAGAACAACAACAATTAATAATCAACTTCTTGTATTTGTTTATTATTTTGTATTATTTTGTATTTTATTTATAAATGTATATATAAATATATATAAATACATATAAATATACATATTTATATCTATATATAATGTTATACCTATATCCATATATGTGTATATATATATATATATATATATATATATATATATTTAGGTATATATAAATATTTTTATATTTATGTATATATATATATATAAATATATACATATATTTAAAAAATAAATAAATAAGGGGAACAAAAAAACTATATATATATATATATATATATTTTATATTTATATATATATATATAAATATATATGTTTTAATATATATATATATATATATATATATATATATATATATATAAATATATACACACACACACATACTGACCTTGTGATGCACATCACCACGGCGACGATGATGGCGATCTGCACCGCCCCGATGATGGCGGCGATGAGGACGTAGTGCAGCTTCTGACCACTAGGGACAACGTACAGGATGTTGAAGTCCTGAGGCTCATCACACTGAGCACCTCTGTAGCCTGCATCACACCTGGAGCACACACACACACACAGACACACACAGACACACACACACACACACACACACACACAGACAGAGACACAGACGCACGCACACGCACGCACACACACACACACAGACACAAAACACAGTACAATATACACTATTAACCTTTGACATGTAGGTGAAACTGTAGTACACATGTAGTACATGTATCTAGTGGTACATATGTAGTACATGTATCTAGTAGTACAGGTGGAGTCACGTGTCTAGCTGCAGTACCCCACTGACCTGCAGGTGGCAGTGTTGGACTTGACCTCACATTTCCCGTGGACGCAGAAGCCGGCGTAGCTGTCGGCACACGGGATCGGCCCGATGGTCTCTGAGTACAAACAACAACACAGTGTCAACAACAACAACAACAACAACCATGTCCCCATGAAGCTCTCCTATCCACAGTTTGAACCGCTGAATATGAAGCTGCAGCTAAGTTAGCTTAGCTTAGCATAAAGACTGGAAACGGGGGGGAACTGTTAGCCTGGCTCTGAGCAAAGGTAACAGTGTGTTTGTTTATTATGTACAAACACACTTTGTTTTGACTCTTTAGGCTGAGATGAAACTGCTGCGACTCATCTGGTTGTATAGAAGTCTATGCTTCATGTGTTAGAGCTGCATTCTCCCTCCTGACCACCAGGGGGCGACTCTGGTTGTATAGAAGTCTATGCTTCATGTGTTAGAGCTGCATTCTCCCTCCTGACCACCAGGGGGCGACTCTGGTTGTATAGAAGTCTATGCTTCATGTGTTAGAGCTGCATTCTCCCTCCTGACCACCAGGGGTCTCCCCTGGTTGTATAGAAGTCTATGCTTCATGTGTTAGAGCTGCATTCTCCCTCCTGACCACCAGGGGGCGACTCTTCTGGTTGTATAGAAGTCTATGCTTCATGTGTTGGAGCTGAATTCTCCCTCCTGACCACCAGGGGGTTGTATAGAAGTCTATGCTTCATGTGTTAGAGCTGCATTCTCCCTCCTGACCACCAGGGGGCGACTCCTCTGGTTGTATAGAAGTCTATGCTTCATGTGTTGGAGCTGAATTCTCCCTCTTGAGTACCAGGGGGCGACTCCGGTTGTATAGAAGTCTCCTATCTGGGATCTTACCGAGGACCTTGAAGGGATTGCTGTCGTCTTTCTTCAGCTTCTCTTTGTCGGCTGTAGAAACAAACAGAGTCACAGTCTGTGTGTGTGTGTCTATGTGTGTGTCTATGTGTGTGTCTATGTGTGTGTGTCTATGTGTGTGTGTGTGTGTGTCTATGTGTGTGTGTCTATGTGTGTGTGTGTGTGTGTGAGACAGACAGCAGGTTTAGTGGTGTCGTTTTTTGCAAATGATGGCTTCATGTTGTCTGCAGGAGGAGCTGCTAGGAATGTTAAACACACACACACACCTACTGCTACACACACACACACCTACTGCTACACACACACACACCTACTGCTACACACACTATTGAAATACAGAGACAAACACACACTCATCCTTCTTTAACACTCCATCCTTCCTGAGCAAATATTGACAAAACTCTCCCTCCCCCTCCTCTTCTTCCTCCTCTTTCACCTCTTCCTCCCCCTCTCTTTGTATTCCTCCCCCCTCTCCCTCCTCTTCCTCTCCCTCCTCCTCATATTCTTCTCCCTCCTCTCACCCTCTTCTTCCCCTCTCTTCATCTTCCTCCCTTTCCTCCCTTCCACTTCTCCCATTCCTCCTCCCCCCATCTCTTCTTCCTCCCCTCTACCTCTCCCTCTCTTCGTATTCCCTCCCCCCCCCTCCCCCTCCTCCCCCCTCCCCCCCTCTCTCTCTGTGCCACAGTCTGCTCAGAGAAGATCAAACATGTTTCTGTTGTTCTTGAATCTCCATCAACGTTTTATTTGATTTTTGCCTGAACTGAAACGTGATGTTCACGTTCTGTAAGGGGGCCGTCGCCCTGCGGCCGGGGGCCGGGTGCTCTGCACCTCAGGGTGCCAGACGCCACGCCGCCGCCCACCGGCCAATCAGACGCCCGGTCACCCCGGCAACCTTGAAGCCGCAAACGCTGACGCAGACCCCATAACTCCTGCCGGGCCGCCGCCGCCGGCCGACTCCAGGCGGCTCTGACGGGAAGTGAAGCGGTCGCCATGGCAACAGCAGCGGACGAGCTTCAGATCCCACGAGAGGCGAACAGAGGAACACGAGAGAGAGAGAGAGAGAGAGAGAGAGAGAGAGAGGGGGTCCCCTTGAGCTTTATTTTGAAAAGACCAAATGCAGCTTCCTCCATGTGTTAAAGCTGCATTCTCTCTCCTGACCACCAGGGGGCGACTCCTCTGGTTGTATAGAAGTCTATACTCTATATTTCTAAACTAAAGGGTTAGTCTTTGTGCTCCATCATTAATAAACGTGTACGGTGGTCTGCAGTCAGTTCCATGTGCTCTCACTCAACAGCGTTGCTGTGGCCTGTGACCTTTGACCTTTGACCTTTGACCTCACCGGGGCAGCGGCCCAGGTGCCGGACGTCGATCTGCTCCTGCTTCATGCAGGACGCCTCGCGGACCAGACACGGGTTGTTGTACGAGTCGCCGTCCGTGGCGCACACCGGGTTCTCATTGTGGCCGCTGCAGTCGATGTTACAGATGCACCTGAGGAAGAGGAGGCAGGCCGTGAGGAAGAGGAAGATGAGGGAGGAGTGTTAGGAAGAGGAGGAAGAGGAGGAAGAGGAGGAGCTCACCACACGTCCTCCGAGTCCTCGTCGCACTCGGCTCCGTAGCGACAGCTGCTGCACTTAGTGAACTTCTTCCCAACGTCAGAGGAGGAACCCTCTTCATCTGAAGGAGGAGGAGGAGGAGGTGAAGAAGAAGAAGAAGAAGAAGAAGAACAAGAAGAAGAAGAAGAAGAACTCACCGTCTCCGTCTCCTGAACCAGAGCCAGGATCTGTGAAGACGCAACAAACAGTTCAATGTGGCATTCTGTCCGGTTAGCATAGCTTAGCATAAAGTTAGCATAGCTTAGCATGAAGTTAGCACAGGTGAGCTGTGCTGTGATTGGCTCACCGGCAGAGCAGGGCCCGTCCGAGGCCCGTGAGATGAGCCGCTGCTGCCTGCAGGCCGCCTGCCGCCGGTAGCACTCGTTCTGGTAGGTGTCTCCGTTGGAGCCGCACACCGGGACAAAGCTCTTATGACACTGAAACAACCACAGGGCATGAGGCTTCTATACAACCACAGGAGCCCCCTGGTGGTCAGGAGAGAGAAGGCAGCTCTAACACATGACGCAGAGACTTCTATACAACCACAGGAGCCCCCTGGTGGTCAGGAGAGAGAAGGCAGCTCTAACACATGACGTAGAGACTTCTATACAACCACAGGAGCCCCCTGGTGGTCAGGAGAGAGAAGGCAGCTCTAACACATGACGCAGAGACTTCTATACAACCAGAGGAGTGCT
Organism: Liparis tanakae; assembly: GCA_036178185.1. Lineage (NCBI taxonomy): Eukaryota > Metazoa > Chordata > Actinopteri > Perciformes > Liparidae > Liparis > Liparis tanakae. The sequence goes on from CM070098.1 coordinate 22,277,643, forward strand.
TCTCGAAGCTTCTTTCGTTCATTCTGCCGGTCGGTGCTCAACAACTTGACTCTGAGATCCATATTCTATTAACTCACAGCCATCATTCAGCAGGGCCGACCTCCACCACCACCACCACCACCATCATCATCATCCCCACCATCACCACCACCACCACCACCACCACCATCATCATCATCCCCACCATCACCACCATCATCATCATCATCACCATCACCACCACCACCACCACCATCACCACCACCACCACCACCATCACCACCACCACCACCAACACCATCATCATCATCACCACCACCACCACCACCACCACCACCACCACCATCACCACCACCACCACCACCATCACCACCACCATCATCATCACCACCACCACCACCAACAACAACACCACCATCACCACCACCATCATCATCACCACCACCATCACCACCACCCACCACCGACACCTCCACCACCACCACCATCACCACCACCATCACCACCACCACCATCATCACCACCACCACCACCACCACCAACAACAACACCACCACCAGCAGCACCAGCACCACCATCATCACCACCACCACCACCACCAACACCACCACCATCACCACCACCACCACCAACAACACCACCACCATCACCACCACCACCACCACCATCACCACCACCACCAACACCAGGAACCGTCAGCAGCAGCTGGAGGGGTCGACCCTCCTCTCTGACCTTAGTCCTGATAGAGGACTCCTCTCTGTACTGGTCTTGTTAGACCTTAGTCCTGATAGAGGACTCCTCTCTGTACTGGTCTTGTTAGACCTTAGTCCTGATAGAGGACTCCTCTCTGTACTGGTCTTGTTAGACCTTAGTCCTGATAGAGGACTCCTCTCTGTACTGGTCTTGTTAGACCTTAGTGTTTAAATCCTATTTATCAGATGGATCTCAGTTTGTATTTGTAAACGATGAAGCCTCCATGACCACCAACGTTAGTCACGGAGTTCCACAAGGTTCTGTGCTTGGACCAATTCTATTTACCTTATACATGCTTCCTTTGGGCAATATTATCAGGAAACACTCTATAAACTTTCATTGTTATGCAGATGATACTCAACTATATCTATCGATAAAACCAGAGAAGACCAACCAACTCAGCTGCTCACTAAATGCGGGGCTACTTGTAGTTTCTAGAGTCTTAAAATGTAAAATGGGAGCCAGAGCCTTTAGTTATCAAGCTCCTCTTTTATGGAACCAGCTCCACCTTCAATCCTGGAGGCTCCGTCCCCTCATGGAGACTGAAGACTTTCCTCTTTGACAGAGCTGAGAGTCAGGGCTGAGTCAGGGTCACCTGGTCCACACCTGGAGATGCTGCTAGAGGCTGAGAGGAGGGGGGCGCTAGGAGACACTGAGCTCCTCTCTCCTCTCCTCTCTCCTTATGGACGCTTAGGATACACTGAGCTCCTCTCTCCTCTCCTCTCTCCTTATGGACGTTTAGGATGCACTGAGCTCCTCGCTCCTCTTTTCTTTCTCCTATGGATGAATGTTCATCTCTCCATCACACATGACTAACTCTGCTTCTCCCTGAGTCCTCTCTCCTCTCTCCTCACGTCTCATGGGGTCATGGGGTCATGGGGTCATGTGACCCTCAGAGGCGTAGATCTTCTCAGGGTGTCTGTGTGTTCAGGTTGTAAAGCCTCTGAGGGAGTTTGTAAATTGCGCTCTACAAATAAACTGAATTGAATCGTGTGCTCTGCTCCGGTCCGCTGCTTTGTCTCCTTGCCTTCCTCCTCCAGGCGCCTCCTCTGGTTGTATAGAAGTCTATGCATCATGTTTTACGCTGCATTGTCTCTCCTGACCACCAGGGGGCGACTCCTCTGGTTTTATAGAAGTCGGTTAGTTTGTCTAAAGTTGTACCGAGCTCCTTAAAATAAGGTGCCGACGGCCCAAAACAAAATGGCCACCAACATGCAAAAACCCGAGGCTTCAGAGCGCGAGTCCAGATGCCTCGCCATACGTGACGGTGCATCTTCATGCAGGCGGAGCTTCTTCTCACCTGTAACTGGCAGACGCACTTCAGCTGGGCGCCGTCGTCTCTGCAGACGCCTCCGAAGCGGCAGCTGGAGTCGTCACAGAGCATCAGGTCGCTCTTCTTCTCCGACAGGTCTACACACAGAGCACTCATGTTCACGGAGCAGAGCCTGAACGCACCACGAGAAGTTATCATACACCTTCAGGACTCATGTTCACGGAGCAGAGCCTGAACGCACCACGAGAAGTTATCATACACCTTCAGGACTCATGTTCACGGAGCAGAACCTGAACGCACCACGAGAACGTTATCATACACCTTCAGGACTCATGTTCACGGAGCAGAACCTGAACGCACCACGAGAACGTTATCATACACCTTCAGGACTCATGTTCACGGAGCAGAGCCTGAACGCACCACGAGAACGTTATCATACACCTTCAGGACTCATGTTCACGGAGCAGAGCCTGAACGCACCACGAGAACGTTATCATACACCTTCAGGACTCATGTTCACGGAGCAGAGCCTGAACGCATCACGAGAAGTTATCATACACCTTCAGGACTCACAGAGCAGAGCCTGAAGGCACCATGAGAGATGTTGTTGGTCTAAACTCTAAACCCTGATTGGTTGTATACCAAGTCACACGATCAGAGGAACATCGTGATGTGATCTTAATTACGACGATTTCCAAAAATCCATTTAATACATTATGAATTTTATTTCAAAATGTGCACTTATATATGTATATATATATATATATATATATATATATATATATATATATATATATATATATATGTATACATGTATGTATATGTATATATATATATATACATATACACATACATACCCGCACGGCTAGGAATATTGTAGATATGAAAGATGTCTCATCACAACAGTCTGAAGGCAGCATGCTTATTAATATATATATATATATATATATATATATATATATATATATATATATATATATATGTGTGTGTGTGTGTATGTGTGTGTGTATATATAAGTATATATGACCATGTACCTGTGCAGTCCTTCCCTTTGCCTTTGCACTCTCCGCTCTGGGGGTACGACGCACGCGCCTCCGGCAGGTGGAGCAGTAGGCAGGCGGAGACCAGGACCAGGACCCGGGCCGCGGGACCCCCATCAGGGCCCGACACCATGATGCTGATGAAGACCCCCCCTGGCCCCCTCCACCCCCCCCCCCACACCTCCTCCCGTTGCTGGAGGAGATCACCAAGCAGGCGGTGCAGATGGAGGAATGTGCTCCTCTCTCAGGAATCCCCGGGAAGAGGAGGCGCCGCCATGCGTCCTTCCTGCGCGTGCCGGTCCCCGGTCCTCCGCGTGCTGGTCCCCGGTCCTCCTTGTCCTCCCTCCGGGTCTCGGGGCTCCGGCTGCGGGACGAGGCGACGCTTTTCCGGCTCCGTCGGTGCGTAAGAGAGCAACGAGCTCCACAACAAAGAGATCCGGACCGGGGAGCACAGACAGGCTGGTCACGTGTGTGTGTGTGTGTGTGTGTGTGTGTGTGGGGGGGGGGGTGGCACCTCGTTCACCTCCACGCCCCTAACGCACGCGCGCACGCACACCTGAAGCACAGAAAAAAAACGCAAACGCCGCGGAATGCAGAAATATAGTGTTTTAAAGGCGCTGCAGCGGAAACATCTTCATCATCATCACCATCATCATCATCATCATCATCATCATCATCACCATCATCATCATCATCATCATCACCATCATCATCATCATCATCATCATCACCATCATCACCATCATCATCACCATCATCACCATCATCATCACCATCATCATCATCATCATCACCACCATCATCATCATCATCATCATCATCATCATCATCACCATCATCATCATCATCATCATCATCACCATCATCATCATCATCATCACCACCACCATCATCACCACCACCATCATCATCATCACCATCATCATCATCACCATCATCATCATCATCATCATCATCATCACCATCATCATCACCATCATCATCATCATCACCATCATCACCATCATCATCACCATCATCATCATCACCACCATCATCATCATCATCACCATCACCACCATCATCATCATCATCATCATCATCATCATCACCATCATCATCATCATCATCACCATCATCATCACCACCATCATCATCATCATCATCATCATCATCATCACCACCATCATCATCACCATCATCACCACCATCATCATCATCATCATCATCATCATCATCATCACCATCACCATCATCATCATCATCATCATCATCATCATCATCATCATCATCATCACATGATGGTCAGCTCTAAGACATGAAGCATAGACTTCTATACAACCAGAGGAGTCACCCCCTGGTGGTCAGGAGAGAGAATGCAGCATTAACACATAAAGCATAGACTTCTACACTGACACCAAATACTTTAAACCCTCACACAGGATGGCCTACCCCCTGGGGATGCCCCTGAGCAAGGCACTGACCCACACTCACTGGTCCTCATGTGTCCTTACTGGCCCCCACTGGTCCAGGACAGACCCTGCTGCATTAAGAGATTTTCGAGAGGGACCTAATCATCATTAGTCTGGTACCCTTAACATAATATCACACAGTAAACATATCATGTACAAGTACAACAAAGTACCAGGAGAGGTACTGAGACGTATACACACTCAGCTAATGTACTAATACATCACATCTTCTTTATGTGGAATCTAAAGTACATATGTTAGCTCTGTGATTAAGTGTAAGTGTATAAATACCTCTAATAGTATTAATAGTAGTAATACTAATAATACTAAAAATACTATTAACATTAATAGTGACGGAATCATATCATTAGATGTCTTTGTAGTTTGTGGTAACAGTTATCTTTTCCTTAGACCAGGAGGTATCTGTCTTTAGACCAGGAGGTATCAGTCCTTAGATCAGGAGGTATCTGTCCTTAGACCAGGAGGTATCTGTCCTTAGACCAGGAGGTATCAGTCCTTAGACCAGGAGGTATCTGTCCTTAGACCAGGAGGTATCTGTCCTTAGATCAGGAGGTATCTGTCCTTAGACCAGGAGGTATCAGTCCTTAGATCAGGAGGTATCTGTCCTTAGACCAGGAGGTATCTGTCCTTAGACCAGGAGGTATCAGTCCTTAGACCAGGAGGTATCTGTCCTTAGACCAGGAGGTATCTGTCCTTAGACCAGGAGGTATCTGTCCTTAGACCAGGAGGTATCTGTCTTTAGACCAGGAGGTATCTGTTCTTAGACCAGGAGGTATCTGTCCTTAGACCAGGAGGTATCTGTCCTTAGACCAGGAGGTATCTGTCCTTAGACCAGGAGGTATCTGTCCTTAGATCAGGAGGTATCTGTCCTTAGACCAGGAGGTATCTGTCTTTAGACCAGGAGGTATCTGTTCTTAGACCAGGAGGTATCTGAGTCCTGAGGTTGTACTTGTAGTATTTTATACTATGGTATTTAGTTGAGTATTACTTTAACTCTCCACTAGGGGGCAAACTGTCTTGGTTGTACGTGGTTGTACTTGGTAGTACTTGGTTATACATGGTTGTACTTGGTTGTACGTGGTTGTACTTGGTAGTATGTGGTTGTACTTGGTTGTACTTGGTTGTACTTGTTGTACTTGGTAGTACTTATTAGTACGTGGTAGTACTCTGTTTCCTGGCTCACGCTCAGAGGGCGTCACAGTGAACACAGCCGTGTTGTCCTAGTGGGTCTGCTGACCCGCTAAGTCCTGATCCAGGAGCTTCTGGGAGTTCCCGTTTCTTCATGGGAAGAAACAACAACGCAGGAACAACGAGTTCAGGCTCACATCGCTTATTTAGAGTTGTGTGTTTGAAGGAGAATCCTCCTGCTGTTGATGTTACTGTGAAAACACACATGAAAGGTCCCAGCTGAAGGGTGTGTTGTGTTTGATGATGTACACTGATACACACACATGGTTACATGTGTGTGTATCCTGCCCAGATTGTGGAGTAATATGGTACTACAAGCTCTCTAGTGGGGTAACATGGTACTACAAGCTCTCTACATTACTTATTACATTACATGTCATTTAGCAGACACTTTTATCCAAAGCGACTTACAATAAGTGCATTTCAACCTGGAGTACAAACTAAGAACAACAAGAATACAGAAAGTAACATTTCCTCAACATAGTCAAACTACAAAAGTACCACAATAAGAGATATTCAAGTGCTACTAAAGTGATAATCTGTGTTTTAATCCAGATATAGTCGAAAAAGGTACATTTTCAGTTTCCGGTGAAGATGTAGAGACTATTATAATATTATACAACAAATAGAATACAATTATAATAAAAATGCACACAAATTAAAAAAATATTGAATAATAAAAAAAATATAATAATAATAATAATGAATAATAAACAATTAACAATATTAAATTATCTAAATAGGTTTTCTGCCACTTTTAGTAATGTTTCTGGTGACACCTCTGGATTATGCAAATTCACATCGTCTCTCCCACAAGCCTCTCTCTGGGTTGCAACTCAAATATCCGGCAGTCCCTGAAGGAGGCACACGATCCTTCTCCTCCATTCATCATTAACCGGACCGAAGAGCGTTCACACTTCAACCGGAGAAGATTCACTCAAACACAAACATCGTAAGTCGCTTCCGCTGGTTTAAAACGCGGTGTTTGTGTGTTTGTGTGTTAGACCCGCGCGCAGCATGGCCGCTGCTCTGTTTCCGGGTTGTGCCGTCCCTTTTCTTCTTGTGCACACGGCACTCGGCTAGTGCGGAGCGCACAACCCCAACGTGTTACTGTTTACCTCCAACGGGCGAGCGGCGGCGGCGGGGTTTCCCCCAACTTTAAATATATATATATTTATATTTATATTCATATATTTATGTTAATGACACGATTATAGTTCCAACAGTCGGGCGGAAGTGGGCCGCAGCACGAGGCCCGAGGCCCGAGCCGCCGTCCGTCAGCGTCCACCGAGACGTTTACCGAACACCCGGCGGGGTTACGGTGTAACAGGCGACCGTGTCAACTGACCACTCTCGGGCGGACGCGTCCGTCGTTGTAGCTGTCCTCCCGAATGCCGGATTGTTTTAATCCATCAACACGGCTCTCGAACGAAGTTTGCAAATATCCCTTCCTTTTGAAATAGTTTGTAAAGAATAACAACGTATACTCGACTAAAATCACAGGTTCAACAAAAATAAATAAATACCAAAGATAGAGACAGGCTCTCTCTTTCATGCAAGTTTAAAACATATATTGTATTTACTATTCTACATAGTTATTCTACGTGACACGTATCGCACAGAATGGGCTCCAAAGTTTAAGTAATTGTTTTTGTTATTATATTTATTTATTTATATATATATTTACACAAGTTAAAAGAATTGTAACAATCCGGCATTAATGACGACAGCTACAACGACGGACACGTTCGGCCGGGATTTGCCAAGTTAGCACGGTCTCTTTTTTCGTCGTAACACCGGCTAGCAGAGAGGCTAACCGAGCCGGAACCCCCAGAAGATGGTAAAGAAAGCTCCTCCAGGGGGGCTCACCTGCACGTCAGAACATCGCACGTGCACGTCGATTGTCATGAATCACGAGGAGCTTCTAAAAAACAACATCCGGGAACCGCGCGCGTGCCCCCTCCGAGGCTTCCCTCGGGTAGACCCGGTCCCTAGTGGTCCCCCTCGGGCAGACCCGGTCCCTAGTGGTCCCCCTCGGGCAGACCCGGTCCCTAGTGGTCCCCCTCGGGCAGACCCGGTCCCTAGTGGTCCCCCTCGGGCAGACCCGGTCCCTAGTGGTCCCCTTCGAGCAGACCCGGTCCCTAGTGGTCCCCCTCGGGCAGACCCGGTCCTTAGTGGTCCCCCTCGGGCAGACCCGGTCCCTAGTGGTCCCCTTCGAGCAGACCCGGTCCCTAGTAGTCCCCCTCGGGTAGACCCGGTCCTGATTGGACCCCTTCGAGCAGACCCTGTCCCTAGTGGTCCCCCTCGGGCAGACCCGGTCCCTAGTGGTCCCCTTCGGGCAGACCCGGTCCCTAGTGGTCCCCCTCGGGCAGACCCGGTCCTTAGTGGTCCCCCTCGGGCAGACCCGGTCCCTAGTGGTCCCCCTCGGGCAGACCCGGTCCATAGTGGTCCCCCTCGTGCAGACCCGGTCCCTAGTGGTCCCCCTCGGGCAGACCCGGTCCTTAGTGGTCCCCCTCGGGCAGACCCGGTCCCTAGTGGTCCCCCTCGGGCAGACCCGGTCCATAGTGGTCCCCCTCGGGCAGACCCGGTCCATAGTGGTCCCCCTCGGGCAGACCCGGTCCTTAGTGGTCCCCCTCGGGCAGACCCGGTCCTTAGTGGTCCCCCTCGGGCAGACCCGGTCCCTAGTGGTCCCCTCCGAGGCTTCCCTTTGTGAATGTTATTTGTCTGTTCTGTTGTGACCTCGTGGTGTTTCAGGCCAGGTGGTGGAGCAGCTGGATGGAGCACCGTGCGGCCCTGAAGGACCTCACGTCGTTGAAGGTGAACACATCAACAACAACACGTACTTTATGTAGTTCTCATGTTTCCTGTCGTAAAGTAATCTATCGATAAAGAGTCCCAAGAGTAGTGGAGATACTCGAGGGTTCCTTCTGTTCTACACACCTGTTATCATGTGTGAACATGTTAGTATCATGTACTTGTACCTTCATGTACTAGTACCTTGATGCCCAGTCTCTCGTCCTCAGATGTTGTTGTTGTTGTTGCTCGCCGTGTGTTCGCCCGTCTCCTCCGGTCCCGACTGCGTGGACACGAGCGTCGCGCCGCGTTCTCCGTCCGCCGTGGTCGACCCGCAGAGAGCCGAGCGGAGCCAGAGGGACCACCTGGAGGCGCTGTTCAGCAGGTGAGTCCACCTGGAGGCGCTGTTCAGCAGGTGAGTCCACCTGGAGGCGCTGTTCAACAGGTGAGTCCACCTGGGGGCGCTGTTCAGCAGGTGAGTCCACCTGGGGGCGCTGTTCAGCAGGTGAGTCCTGAGCGCTGAGCGTCTGAATCCTCTGACAGGTACGGAGAGAACGGATCCATCTCCCTGGACGGGCTGAAGCGCCTCCTGCACAACGTGGCGTTGGAGCGCAACAGAACCGTTACCGAGCTACCGGGCCGCCACCACCACCACCACCACCAGGGAGGCCACGCCCACCACCAGGGAGGCCACGCCCACCACCAGGGAGGCCACGCCCACCACAACTCGCATCTGCAGGAACGCGCCGAACCCTCTGAGAACAGGAAGTTCCCAAAGACCTCTGAAGTCTCCAGAGACCAGGACGGCCACCACGGCCTGCGCAGCAAGAGGGCGGCGCCGCAGGAGGGCGGCAGCGCCCAGCTGATGGCGAGCTCAGCCAATGAGAGACGGGACCCGGAGCAGCCCGGTCCTGCAGGGAGGGAGACCACCGGACGGACCCCCGAGAGCCAGACACCGGCACCCGCGGTCAGCCGGGGGGACCACGTGCACGCCCATGACCACGTGCACGCCCATGACCACGTGAACCAGGACTTTCCTCAAAACCAAAGTGTGGACAGTATGGAGGTACAACTTTATATGTATGAATATATATTATAAACACATACATATATATATTATACACACGTGTATATATATTATACATATATATTTATGTGTGTATAATATATATACATATTATACATACACATATATATTTATGTGTGTATAATATATATACATATTATACATACACATATATATAATGTATATATAAACACGTATATTATTTATATATATATATATATATGTGTGTATTATACACATTTATAATATATATATATATATATATTTACCTTTTGCATTGAAAATGCAAAGGTAATGTTTTCGCCGTTTGTGAATATGTCCGTCCGTCCGTTATTCGTCTAAATCAGACAAAACTGAGCCGATTCTTATGAAACTTGGTGTTATGATTGGTCATGACCCAAGGAACAATCGATTAGTTTTTGGGAGTGATTGGGTCAAAGGTCAAAGGTCAAGGTGAAAACCGTAAATTTGCGATATCTCGGTTAATTGGCATCCGATTTGCGTGAAACTAGTGCCAAATTGTTCATAATTCAATCTTGTGATATGTGAAGGTATGTGCTCTACCGAGTGCCCATTCTAGTTATTATATATATATATATATATATATATATATCTCTATCGAGCTTTCACACGAGTGCCGTTGTCGTTTTTTCCCGCAGTGCCTGAACGCCTCCAGCTTCCTGTCGTCTCACGGCATGTCTCCGGGCGCCGCAGTGACGCTTGCAGACTTCGGCTTCCTGTGCCCCGCCCTCCTCAGCCAGATTGATGGCGGCGCCTGCATCCGGCACCGAGGCTCCGCCCCCGACCACAAGGAGACAGGTGCGCTGACTTACTCACTTAAATATGAAATAAATACTAGATTAATTATTATGTTCCACTTCGTAAAGCTCTGAACTTATTGTTGCACTTCATCAACACGTGATGATTATTATGTAATATATTCATTTATTACACTTTATTGACAATAATATTAAATAAATAAAATATATTGTATTTATTTATTACACTTGATTAACACTGATTATAAATATTAAATATATTTAAATATTTTATTTATTTATTACACTTCATTTACACTGAAAAATTGTCCTCGCTTCCAGACCACGCCCACCACAACCACTCTGACCACGGGGACCACGACCACGTGGCGATAGGTGAGGACCAGCGATGGGGAGGAGTCAGCGCGTCTCCTCCTGGTCTCTGATGTGTGTGTGTGTTTGTGTGTGTGTGTGTGTGTGTTGCAGCGTGGGTCGGCGGCTTCGTCTCCATCACCGTCATCAGCCTGATGTCGCTGGTGGGCGTGGTGCTCATCCCGCTCATGAACAAGGTCTTCTTCAAGTTCCTGCTCAGCTTCCTGGTGGCGCTGGCGGTCGGCACGCTGAGCGGAGACGCCTTCCTCCACCTCCTCCCCCACGTGAGTCACTCCTTCCTCCACCTCCTCCTCCACGCGAGGCACTCCTTCCTCCACCTCCTCCCCCACGTGAGGCACCACTCGTCATTTAGTTGGAGCTCTGTGCCCATCTCAAGGCGACGATGCGTTCAGGTTCATCGTCTCCTTGTGTGTTCAGTCTCTGGGAGGCCTGCACCACCACCACCACCCTCCGGGGGCGGGGGCGCCGCCCCCCCACGAGGAGGAGGACCTGGACGGCGTGTGGAAAGGCCTGGCGGCGCTGAGCGGCGTCTACGTCATGTTCCTGATCGAGCACTTCCTGACGCTGGGCAAGATGTACAAGGACAAGAAGCAGAAGGTCAGAGGTCACGGGGGGGGTCAGAGGTCACAGGGAGGTCACAGATGTCACGGGGAGGTCAGGGGTCACGGGAAGGTCAGGGGTCACAGGGAGCTCAGAGGTCACGGGGAGGTTACAGGGAGGTCAGAGGGCACGGGGAAGTCAGAGGGGAACGCCGTGCGCCATACATAACAAGCGTAAACCGTCCCAACAGGTCCACAAGAAGTGGGACCAGAGCGAGCGGTCGGACCCGGAGAAGCAGCCGGCGCTGGAGGAGAGCGACCTGAAGCCGGCCGAAGGTGAGGGCGATCTCTCCCACGGCCCTCGAATGCACCACGAGCCCTGGCCCGTCAGCGTGCTCCTGTGGAAGAGGAGGGGCTAACCTCTTTGATCTCCTCCGGAACAAACCGCATCTCCACGTTTCAGACGCGGAGACGAACGGCGGCGGCATGTTCGGCGACCACGGCGGCGGCGTGCACGGCGGCGCCGCCTCGGAGGAGGAGCAGGTGATGCTGGCGCCGCCCGCATCGGAGGGCGCCGCCGCCTACACCGCCGAGGACTGCGAGAACAAGTGCCACTCCCACTTCCACGACACGGTGGGCCCGGCCGACAGCCTGCACCACCACCACCACGACTACCACCACATCCTGCACCACCACCACTCCCAGAACCACCACCCGCACAGCCACACGCACTCCTACTCCGAGGAGCACTTCCAGCAGGCCGGCGTGGCCACGCTCGCCTGGATGGTCATCATGGGCGACGGGCTGCACAACTTCAGCGACGGCCTGGCAATCGGTGAGCTTCACGAGAGTCCGCGTGTCCCGGGGGACAGCGAACGCCTCATCGCAGCCGGCTTTACACAAATAATATATATGTATATGTGTATATCTATTCTGTATACTGCAGCGCTATTGCTTTGTAGCATCATAGTACTATAGCGTCATGTAGCGTCGTGTAGCATCATGTAGCGTCGTGTAGCATTGTGTAGCGTCATGTAGCGTCGTGTAGCATCATGTAGCGTCGTGTAGCATTGTGTAGCGTCATGTAGCGTCGTGTAGCATCATGTAGCGTCGTGTAGCATTGTGTAGCGTCATGTAGCGTCGTGTAGCATCATGTAGCGTCGTGTAGCATTGTGTAGCATCATGTAGCATCAGTAGCACCCTGCGCTCGTCTCCTCAGGCGCGGCCTTCACTGAGGGTCTGTCCAGCGGCCTCAGCACCGCGGTGGCCGTCTTCTGTCACGAGCTGCCCCACGAGCTGGGTGAGGCTTCTGATTGGTCCGTGGGTGATTGGTCTGTGGGTGGTCTGTGGTTGGTTGGTTGGTCTGTCGGTGGTCTGTTTGTGGTCTGTGGATGGTTGGTCTGTTGGTGGTCTTTGTTTGTTTGGTCTGTCGTTGGTTGGTCTGTTGGTGGTCTGTGATTGGTTGGTCTGTGGTTGGTCTGTGGTTGGTTTGTCTGTTGGTGGTTTGTTGGTCTGTTGGTGGTTTGTGGTTGGTTGGTCTGTCGGTGGTCTGTTGGTGGTTGGTTGGTCTGTTGGTGGTCTGTGGTTGGTTGGTCTGTCTGTGGTTGGTTGGTCTGTCGGTGGTCTGTTGGTGGTTGGTTGGTCTGTCGGTGGTCTGTGGTTGGTTGGTCTGTGAGTGGTCTGTGGTTGGTTGGTCTGTCGGTGGTCTGTTGGTGGTTGGTTGGTCTGTGGTTGGTTGGTCTGTCGGTGGTCTGTGGTTGGTTGGTCTGTTGGTGGTCTGTGGTTGGTTGGTCTGTCGGTGGTCTGTTTGTGGTCTGTGGATGGTTGGTCTGTTGGTGGTCTTTGTTTGTTTGGTATGTGGTTGGTGGTTTGTGGTTGGTTGGTCTGTGGGTGGTCTGTGGTTGGTTGGTCTGTGGGTGGTCTGTGGTTGGTTGGTCTGTGGGTGGTCTGTGGTTGGTTGGTCTGTTGGTGGTTTGTGGTTGGTTGGTCTGTGGGTGGTCTGTGGGTGGTTTGTGGTTGGTTGGTCTGTCGGTGGTCTGTTGGTGGTCTGTGGTTGGTTGGTCTGTTGGTGGTTTGTGGTTGGTTGGTCTGTGGGTGGTCTGTGGGTGGTTTGTGGTTGGTTGGTCTGTTGGTGGTTGGTTGGTGGTTGGTTGGTCTGTCGGTGGTCTGTGGTTGGTTGGTCTGTGGTTGGTTGGTCTGTCGGTGGTCTGTGGTTGGTTGGTCTGTTGGTGGTCTGTGGTTGGTTGGTCTGTCGGTGGTCTGTTGGTGGTTGGTTGGTCTGTCGGTGGTCTGTGGTTGGTTGGTCTGTGAGTGGTCTGTGGTTGGTTGGTCTGTCGGTGGTCTGTTGGTGGTTGGTTGGTCTGTCGGTGGTCTGTGGGTGGTCTGTGGTGGAGCACAGAGCGTGGTCTGAGCCTCCGTCTCCCAGGTGACTTTGCGGTGCTCCTGAAGGCCGGCATGACGGTGCGCCAGGCCATCCTGTACAACGTGCTGTCGGCCATGACGGCCTACCTGGGCGTGGTCATCGGCATCCTCATCGGCCACTACGCCCAGAACATCTGCATCTGGATCTTCGCCCTCACGGCCGGACTCTTCATGTACGTGGCTCTGGTGGACATGGTGAGTCCACTGGGCCCACGGGCCAGCTCTGTCTTACTGGTCCAGCTCTATGTTCTACTGGTCCAGCTCTATGTTCTACTGGTCCAGCTCTATGTTCTATTGGTCCAGCTCTATGTTCTACTGGTCTATCTGAGGCAGCGAGGTGAACCTAAACCTTGTGACCATGGAAACAAACAAACAAACCTCCAGACTTCGATCGTATAAACCGGTTTCATCTGGACCTCTAAAGATAACGTGTATGTTTACATAGATACATAAATACTCTACAGAGAGGTGCGTCTATGGGGGGATAATATATATATATATATATATATATATATATATATATATATATATATATATATATATATATACAAAAGCTGCTATTGCAATAATTTACGCTGCCGTGAAAACTTATTAATTAATCACTTTAAAAGACACGAGACTGTCATCCAGTCAGCAGCGCACACACGCACACGCACACACACAGCCACACACACACGCCTTGTTGCGTCATCGCATGACTTTACACACACACCTATATCCTCCAATGAGGACTTGTTACCTGTCCGGCCCACGTCACATGGTGTTTCACAACAGGAAGTGCATGCTTTATGGGCGGGGCTACCGTGTGATTGACAGGTCTCCAACACTCGCTTCCTGTTGACCTGGCGAAACCAGACTGTGTCTTGTGGTTATGAAGCGCCTGTGTATACCAGATGAAGTTATTAATCGATGTTGTTCCCGCGCAGGTGCCCGAGATGTTGCACAACGACGCCGGGGACCACGGCTTTAGCCACTGCGGCTACTTCCTGCTGCAGAACACCGGCATCCTGCTGGGCTTCGGCATCATGCTGCTCATCGCCATTTTTGAACACAAGATCCAGCTGGACCTGGGATACTGAAGGATAGGCCCCTCTTCCTGAAGGAGCAGCACCTCCTCCTACTGAAGGATAAGCCCCTCCTCCTGAAGGAGCAGCACCTCCTCCTACTGAAGGATAGGCCCCTCTTCCTGAAGGAGCAGCACCTCCTCCTACTGAAGGATAAGCCCCTCCTCCTGAAGGAGCGGCACCTCCTCCTACTGAAGGATAAGCCCCTCCTCCTGAAGGAGCGGCACCTCCTCCTACTGAAGGATAAGCCCCTCCTCCTGAAGGAGCGGCACCTCCTCCTACTGAAGGATAAGCCCCTCCTCCTGAAGGAGCGGCACCTCCTCCTACTGAAGGATAAGCCCCTCCTACTGAAGGAGCGGCACCTCCTCCTACTGAAGGATAAGCCCCTCCTACTGAAGGAGCGGCACCTCCTCCTACTGAAGGATAAGCCCCTCCTCCTGAAGGAGCGGCACCTCCTCCTACTGAAGGATAAGCCCCTCCTACTGAAGGATAAGCCCCTCCTGCTGAAGGATAAGCCCCTCCTGCTGAAGGATAAGCCCCTCCTCCTACTGAAGGAGCGGCACCTCCTACTGAAGGATAGGCCCGTCCTCCTTAAGGATAAGCTCCTCCTACTGAAGGAGAGGCCCCTCCCCCTCGCCTGTGTGTGAGTGTTCTCGTTTTGTTTCCTCTTCTCCAGCCGGCGGTCCGTCAGGCCCGTTTGATCACAGCGGTTCATTTTTACGATAAATCCATTAGGACCTGAAAGCAGCACGAGAAATTTGTTTTGTAGTTTTCCACCACTTTTGATTCAGTATTTTATTTATTATTCTGTCTGAATTCATAAATTTTTATTTATTCATGAGCCAACGTGTTACCGAGATTATTCCATCAAACTTTGAATAATTTAAATCATAAAACCTGATAAATGTTCTAAAATCATTTTAGAAACCAGAACCAGTCAAAATGTGTTCTTCTTCCAGAGAGTTGATCATTCTAAGTATTAACATTAGTGTGTTTGCGTTGGACCGGCTCCCCCTTGTGTTCGTTGGGGCGTACTGCGCCGACGTTACAGTTACAGAAAAATACTTTTTTAATATCACTTAAAATGCTGAAATTGTTTCTGAAAAATGCTTCTGCTGCGGCAGAAACCACGGAGACTCGAGTTACACGTAGAAACGGCTGAATGATTATAAACGTAACGAGTCGTTGTCGTGGTTACGAGAACGCAGCTCGACTCATCGATGACGCTTCACATTTACTCGTCTTCAGACTTTTTTCAAACAAAGGCAGCGGAGGGTGTGTCCCCCCCCTGACCTTTGACCCCTCGTGACCTTTGACCTCTCGTGACCTTTGCACAAGTCTGGAAGATAGAAAAGTCGAAGATGACGAAATTGGGATGAAAAATTCCGGCGGCAAAAAAGAAGGTGGACATGTTTTTAGTTTTTTCCATATCTATTTTTGTTATGAACTATGGTTCCGGTCTCCGTTGCTGTCACGATGTCCTCGTGGAGTCATCGCCGTGGAAACGCCCGATGACAGAAGTCCTTTTAATTCTTTCTCTCCGTGTTCTGTTCTTTTCTCAAAAGTAATTTGAAGTTCTCCTTAAAAAAAGGTTTATGTAGTCGGTACGTGTACAATATGCTGTCTATGTATTAATGTACATGAGATGTGTATTAATAGACATTAATGTACATGAGATGTGTGTACTATTGTGTATTAATGTACACGGCCGTGTGATCATTTAGTTTTTTTATGTTTTTGTCTCAAACCATAAAGACGTCCCACAATGCAACGCTGCAATGTAAACACTGCATGGCCTTTTTAATTCATTAAATAAAACGTTACTTTTTGAGGCTCATCGACTGCAGCGCGTTTAAAAATGAGATAAATGCAGATTTTACTTTTATTTCTTTTACGATGTTTACATTTATTTCATTAGCCCCCCCCCCCCCCCCCAAAAAAACTCTTTTCTGAGATGAAATAAATATTGTGTTTAACAAGGAGAACAAAGTGATTTATTTCCTTCTTTTTGCTGAAATCATCACTTTATTTATTTTCTATCAAACAAGAAGCTAAACGTTAAATACTTCTGCAAAATGTGAACAAAAGTATTAAAAAAAACGACCAAGTCCAAATTATAAATTAAGAGTACATTTATACTGGTGTTTCTGTTATTTTGTCCATCTCTATTGATCCGCCAACATTCCTCCAAATAAACTTTCATTGTGTCGAACAGGAAGTGATGTCACGGTCTGGTTGAACTGACGCTAGTACTATCACGTTTTTATAGAGTAAAAGTACACTAGTACTATCGGCTTCATGGAGTGTATGAATAGTTGGTAGTCGGCATGGACCACGATCCAGACCTCCGTGATCCATCAGATGGAGGTAGAGAGGAGGAGTGACTTATAGAGCATCCTGATCATAAGGAGTTGATCTAAGAGACTTATTGAGCAGCCTGATCATAAGGAGTTGACTTAAGAGACTTATAGAGCAGCCTGATCATAAGGAGTTGACTTAAGAGACTTATTGAGCAGCCTGATCATAATGAGTTGATCTAAGAGACTTATTGAGCAGCCTGATCATAAGGAGTTGACTTAAGAGACTTATAGAGCAGCCTGATAATAAGGAGTTGACTATAGAGACTTATAGAGCAGCCTGATCATAAGGAGTTGATCTAAGAGACTTATAGAGCAGCCTGATCATAAGGAGTTGATCTAAGAGACTTATAGAGCAGCCTGATCATAAGGAGTTGATCTAAGAGACTTATAGAGCAGCCTGATCATAAGGAGTTGATCTAAGAGACTTATAGAGCAGCCTGATCATAAGGAGTTGATCTAAGAGACTTATAGAGCAGCCTGATCATAAGGAGTTGATCTAAGAGACTTATTGAGCAGCCTGATCATAAGGAGTTGACTTAAGAGACTTATAGAGCAGCCTGATCATAAGGAGTTGACCTAAGAGACTTATAGAGCAGCCTGATCATAAGGAGTAGATGAATCAAAGCCGTCCTTGAGATGTTCTCCATCCATCCATTTTCCACCTCTTTATCCGGGGTCGGGTCTCAGGCAGCAGGCCCAGCAGGTTGACCCAGACTTCCCTCTCGCCTGCAACATTTTCCAGCTCATTCTGGGGATCCCGAGGCGTTCCCAGGCCAGCCGGGAGATATAATCCCTCCAGCGTGTCCTGGTCTTCCCCGGGGTCTCCTCCCAGTTGGACGTGCCTGGAAAACCTCCAATGGGAGGCGTCCAGGAGGCGTCCAGGAGGCATCCGAATTAGATGCCCGAACCACCTCAGCTGACTCCTCTCGATGCGAGAGTCCACCCGGAGATGTTCTCCAGGTGGACTTAAAGGTCATGTCCTGGTCCAGGAGAACAGAGGTCCTCTATAGGGTGCTGGTGCCAGAGCGATGTGGTCTACAGAGACCACTTCACAGACCGTTGATCTCTGAGCTGCTCACTCTATAACTCCAGTTTGTCGGTTTGACATCAGGAAGTCGCATCGAGCGTTCAGGTCGCAGCGTTGCTCACACATGCAAAACAAATACATGAAGACGTGAGACCTGAATGGGAATCATGTCCATGTAGGTCTTTAGGATAGAATAACTATCACACCTTGAGGGCTGGTTTCAGAACAGCTGTTGGTTTAGGAAGAACTATCACACCTTGAGGGCTGGTTTCAGAACAGCTGTTGGTTTAGGAAGAACTATCACACCTTGAGGGATTACATAACTTTACAGACTGTCTGCGTGCGCTCTGATCGCTCTTTTAATGAAGTATCGATACAAAACATATAAACATATAACGTATAAAATCAAATCAGTTTTAACGTACAGTACTTTGTTAGCTTTGCTACACCGTGCAGCGTGACAGCAGCAGATGTAGCGGCTAACATTCAAGCTAACCTAAACCACCAAACGTTGAAGACGTCTTGACACTGATTGGCCGAGAGTCACACGTCCCATCAAAAATGTTTTATTGCAAAGAGCAATACTTCACATCTTCTCCTCGCATCTCACTGTTTTCCAGAAAGCCACACATAACCAAATATTAAAACCCCTTTTTGGGATCTTACCGAACCCTTTCTCCATTATTCTGTTTTATTTGACGGGGCTAGTCGAGGATTTGCGTGGCCAGACTAAAAGAAAACACCTAAAAAAAATGTAAACAGAATGTGTCTCTGGTATTATCTGGTCTCTGGGGCCGGAGGATGCGGGACACGCTGCCGAGGACGGAGGAGGGAGGACGGAGGAGGCAGGACACGTGCTCCCCGACGGACTGCCTCGCGTGAGGAGCGGTGTTTGCTCAGCGTTCGGCAGCAGGAGGAGCGGCGCTGGGCGCTCGCTCTGCAGAGATCTTCATGTTTTGCCGTTTGATAACTTTCCTGCAGACATCCTCCGTACAGGTAAGCCAGCGTTGTCCACAGCGAAAGCCGATGAACACATTCACGCAGAATTAAACTCTTTTATTTTATGTATTTGACCATGGACAGTTTAACGAGGGCGGGGCTCTACATCGTTATTTGTACATTAAGATCTTATGTAATCCACCATGGGCATGGCAGAGGCCTTCATGAACACACACCAGAGCCATTCAAGCTCTTAAAGACCTGCTTTAAGAAATGGTCAGATAATGGAAAATTATGAATATTATTATTTCTTTTTAGCTGACTTTGCATACGATTTCCTCAAAAACTGTACTGTAAAATCTCATGACAATAAGCATGTACATAGCATATGTCATCATGAGCAACATGCCAGTGTTGTTTGTATATACACTTTTAAGGATGTGCTTCAGAAAAAAAAAAATTGTGATCATTATTTCTTGCTACCTAACTATGTCTTTAGGTTTCTCAAAGACTGTACAGTAAAATGTCATGAAAATAGACTTGGACATAGCAGAGGTTCCTGTGAACAATAATCTACTGGAAATGGAATATAATCTTTTAAATATATGCTTGAATAACAGTTCAAATATTGGGAAATTAAGAATATCATCTTCTCGTCTGAGCCAACTTTGCCTTTAATTTTTACAAAAACTGAGGATCTGCTTTTAGTGGGGTAATATGGTACTACTAGCCCTCTAGTGGGGTAATATAGTACTACAAGCTCTCTAGTGGGGTAACATGGTACTACAAGCCCTCTAGTGGGGTAACATGGTACTACAAACTCTCTAGTGGGGTAACATGGTACTACAAGCCCTCTAGTGGGGTAACATGGTACTACAGCCCTCTAGTGGGGTAACATGGTACTACAGCCCTCTAGTGGGGTAACATGGTACTACAAGCTCTCTAGTGGGGTAACATGGTACTACAAGCCCTCTAGTGGGGTAACATGGTACTACAAGCTCTCTAGTGGGGTAACATGGTACTACAAGCTCTCTAGTGGGGTAACATGGTACTACAAGCTCCTTGAGATATGATGCATCACTGTGGCAGCTCTCCCCAATGTGGCCTCGGCTGCTGGCTGGTTGACAATCAGTCAGCAGCCGAGGCTGCTGGTTTGAAAGGGGCAGCAGAGGGGGAGGAAAAGGAGAGTGAGCAGACGTGTTGTGTTGCGGTCTGCTCGGTGTGTGTGCGTGACAAATAAATGTGTTCAAACAAAACCTCTTGGAGAGTGGCTGATCCTTGGTGCTGGTGGGGGGGGGAACCCACGGGTAGCGGTGAGAAACTTGCTACACTGGAGCCCAACATGGGGCCCCCTAGAACCCAGCGCCTGGAAGGGATGGAGTCAGAACCGGACGAGGAACTGATGAACAGCTTGGGGCAGATACTGGCCCGAATGGAGGAAATGCAGCGGGCAGAGGAGAACCGCCTGTTCCTCAAGGCCCTCCTGGAGCCGCCGGCGCTGCGCATGACTCCCGTCCCCTGAGACCCGTCGGCCCGAAGGCCGACTCCCTCTCCCCGTGACCCGTCACCGCAGCCGACCCCCGAGGCCCGGGAGCCGACAGAGCTGCCAACCCCCGAGACCCGGGACCCGTCGGTGCTACAGACCTCCGAGGTCCAGGAGCCGACGACCCCTGCCTAAAAGAAGGGCTGGGGATATGTGGCAGCTCTCCTCAATCTAGCCTTGGCTGCTGGCTGATTGCCAATCAGTCAGCTGCTCTCACTGATTGGCAATCAGTCAGCAGCCGATGCTGCTCCTATCAAGAGAGAAGCAGAGCTGGAGGGGAGAGCGAAGTGAGCAGAGGCATTGTGTTGCGGTCTGCTCAGCGTAGGTGTTATATCAATAAATATGTCATTCAACGGAACCTCCTCGCGGCTGTCTGGCTATCCTTGGTGCTTGGGGGGGAAACCCATGGGTAGTGGTAAGAAAGCTGCTACAATCACCAATCATAGAGAGGTCACAAGAGTGACCCCTTGTACTTCCCTGTGTGCAGACTGGGAGGTGGACGCTGCAGCCAGCAACACGATGGAGGTGGCGGCGCTAGGCCGGCCCTTCAGCCTCGGGATGCTGTACGACTGCCGCCAGGACTCACTGGTCCCCGGTAAGGATCCACATGTTGTTTAATGCCGTCGGAAATAAGCACTGGTATACTGTGAACTTTGTAATATCATCTTCTCATCTGAGCCAACGTTGCCTTTAATTTGAACAAAAACTGTCCAGTAAAATTTCAATAAAATAGACATTAACATTTCCAGTGGAAATATAATACATTTTAATGTATATATTATATGTATATATGTATGTATAATTTCCTCACTACTTTTTTGGCAGGCATGACACTGTGGGATTGCAATGACCTGGACAAGAATACAAGAGAACGACTCAAACCTAGCAGTGACTTTGGGATCGTCACATCTGAATCTATTGACGATAAGTCTTCAGCTCTAAATGTTGAAGCCTCTCTGAAGGCCAGTTTCTTAGGTGGACTGGTGGAGGTTGAAGGATCGGCCAAGTACCTGAACGACAGTAAGACTTCCAGACATCAGGCCAGAGTAACACTGAGCTACAAAACTACCACCAAGTTCCAGCAACTGTCCATGAATCATCTTGGAAGTGTCAATATCAAGCATCCGTATGTCTTTGATAAAGGAATAGCAACACATGTCGTCACGGCGGTTCTCTACGGGGCACAAGCCTTCTTTGTCTTTGACCGTGAGGTGTCTGAAACAGAAACTCATCAAGACATTCAGGGTGCCCTGAGCGTGATGATCAAGAGGATTCCCAGCCTGGCGATAGAGGGGCAAGGCGCCCTGAAGATGAAAGACAAGGACAGAGAATACGTAGAGAAATTCTCCTGCAAATTCCATGGAGACTTTTCCCTGGAGAAGAATCCTGTGTCCTTTCAGGATGCAGTAGAAGTTTACCGAAGTCTGCCGAGACTGTTGGGAGCCAACGGAGAGAACGCCGTGCCGGTGAAGGTCTGGCTGTTGCCATTGACCAGTTTGGATTCGAAGGCTGCTAAACTCGTACGTCAGATAAGTGTACGATTAGTTCAAGAATCCCAGAGTGTCCTGGAGAACTTCAGCGAGCTGGAAATGAGGTGCAGAGATGCATTGAGAACCACCACTGCACAGCAGTTCCCACAGATTAGCAAAAAGATAAAGACCTTCACAGAGATGTGCTCCGAGTTCAGACTGGACCTCCAACAAACTTTGGCCAAGAGATTTCCATCAATCCGAGGAGGAGGAGAAGATGAGGATGAGCTCGCAGACATCCTGAAGAAAATACGTTCTTCTCCTTTCAACAGCAACTACCTGAACCAGTGGATGGACTGTAAAGACAAAGAAGTCTACATTCTAAGGTCTTTCACCAAGATGATGAAAAACACCAAGATTCTTTCATCTGAAAATGATCTTAATGAAGAAAGTCTCAGTGCAGAACACGTGGTGTGTTTTGTCTTCACCTCCCTGGGAGGTGACGAATCGTACTCTCAACGTTATCAAACTACTTGAGACAAACCCCAGGCGTCCCTCAAGACGCACACACTCAGGATCTAGAGAGGGAGCAATGGTACGCCTCAAAAGAAGTTTCAGAAGCAATGAGGCGGAAAGCAAAGCTTTTCAGTGATTTCGCAGAGGCCAACACGGAGAACAAGAACATCAGGTTCTTGACCTTGGGATTACCAAATGAGGCCCAGAAAGGTTCAAGCATCTACCTTTATGAAGGCGGCTTCTCTGTCAACGAGAACTTTGAGCCTCCTTCAAAGCCTGAAGCAGGAACACTGAGTGAGATCAACCACAACAGTGTGACGCTGAAGATCTCTCCACCCAAATGTGGAGTAGAGAACATCACCTCCTACTCTGTTGATACCGTGTCAGTGGAGAGAGAGGATGGAAACAGAAGACCGCATCAGGAGGAGAACAAGTCACCGTGAGCGATCTGAGTCCCAACACCGACTACGTGTTCAGGTGCAGAGCAGTGACCTCAGCCGGTGTTGGGCCGGCCAATGAGCTCAGAGGTCCCATCAAAACCTTACCTTGCAGCCCTCCTGGACAACCTCAAGTTCAACCACGCCTAGACCCAGGACGGGCATCAGTCCGCTGGGAGAGACCTGCTGAGCTGGGACGGGACGTCCACATTGTGCGCTACATCGTGGAGTACGCCATGACGGTCAACGAGGGGGAAGACGAGGATCTCCAATGGAACCGCACCACGTCCAAAGCTGAGGAGGTGGAACTCTCAGGACTCCAGCCAGGGACACGACATGTTGTCAGGGTCATCTGTGATTGTGGATCGGCCGGCAGAAGCAAAGAAAGCATCTCTGTTCGTGTCCGCACAACTACGCGTGAATTTGCACGTCTTGCAGAGCACCTGAAACATATCAGCAGACGGATGAATTCTAAATCTCCCTCAGTTTACCAACTGCCTCTGACAGAAGAAGATATGGAGATCAATGGATGCCGCAAATATGACTTTGGCAAAGAAACCTTGAGGCCAAATCGCACGATAATGCTTCTCGGAGCCACCGGAGCGGGAAAGACGACCCTGATCAACGGGATGATCAACTACATCGTCGGTGTGGAGTGGAAGGACTCGTTCAGATTCCAGATGGTCTGTGAGGATCAAACAAGATCACGAGCTCACAGCCAGACTTCTGAAGTCACAGTGTACAGAGTCCACCACCAGGAGGGGTTCCAGATCCCGTTCACGCTGACGGTCGTGGACACGCCAGGCTTTGGGGGTGCGAGAGGCATCGCAGGAGACCGGGAGATCACAGAGCAAATCCGGAGGCTGTTCACCTCCGTGAACGGAGTCGGTGAGATTGATGCGGTGTGTTTTGTGACTCAGGCCTCTCTTGCACGACTATCCGCAACACAGCGGTTTGTGTTTGACTCGGTGCTCTCCATCTTTGGCAAAGATGTGGAAGAGAACATTGAGATGCTGGTGACTTTTGCAGATGGAAAACAGCCACCGGTTCTGGAGGCAGTTAACGCCTCTGAGGTCCCATGTCCCAAAAACGACTTTGGGCTCCCGGTTCACTTCAAGTTCAACAACTCTGCATGGTTTGCACACAAGAGGAGCGACGGTGGGGGTGGCGGCGGGGGCAGTGGTGGGGGCAGCGGTGGGGGCAGCGGTGGGGGCAGCGGTGGCGGCGGCGGTGGCGGTGGCGGCGGCGGGGGCGGTGGCGGCGGGGGCAAGGATTCTGAGGACGAGGACGACTTGAACGAAATGTTTTGGAACATGGGGGCCAAAAGCATGAGCAGGTTCTTCACTGCTTTGGATAAAATGACAACCAGTTTCATTTCAATTCAATTCAATTCAGTTTATTTTGTATAGCCCAAAATCACAAAATACAAGCTCCCCCTCGGAGGGCTCTACATCTGTACACCTATTGGGCCAGAATGTTTTTGAGATTATTGCCGTGAAAAATATTGAAAGGATTTAAAAAATACTGAACTATGTGCTTCGGGTCCAACGTCAAGAAACGCCATTCGCCATAAAAATATACGTTGTTGTAACTCGGCCATACATTATGTAATCAGCGCCATATTTCTCATATGTCATGACATATGAGCCTTAACACATCCATATGCTAATTTTAAATTATATTCTCAGCGCCACCTAGTGGCAACAGGAAGTTACATGTTTCCTACTTTTATACCCTTCTCCTCACAGATTGTTCAGATCCGTCTCAAAATATTGCAGAATAGATGTAAGACCTTGATGATGCTTCCCTGTGAAGGTCGTAACGACACGTTGAAGTGTGGCGAGTCGTAGCATCAGCGAACTTTGATCCTTCGCCGTAAACGAATAAACAATGTAAGATGCTCGACACGTGACTAAACCTGGCACACACCTTTAAAGTGAAAGATGTAGTTACCTGCTATGATTTGAATGCTTCAGAATGGCAATATGACTCGACAGCGCCCCCTACATGTATTAAATTAGACAGCCCCAGTGCTACGGTTGACCTACATGTATGAACCGGGGGAGGCCAGAGTAAAGCATGTCAACTGATAATAAAGTCTCCTGGGACCGTGCTCCACACTGTACTGGAAGTCGGCCATTTTCATTTTCTGTGTGCTTTTCTGTTCATTTCCTCATCCTCCGGTACATCATCAGATCCACTTCCTATCTGGTCAGTACAGCCTGAAAACCGTAGTGAGTCAGACTTAGCAAAGCCTTGTTGTTTCGTGAAAGGCTGTTGCCGTAGCAACGCACTTCTCGCCATGAAAACAGAGTGGTTTTGCTCAAGACACATCCAGCCTGGGCCACACTCACCGCCCTGCGTGAAGAGACGGTTTCATTCTTAACAACGGCGGTTCCACTCGATAGCGCCCCCTACACAATGTCAACCAAACGTCGGCAAATCCCGACAAAGCAGCCCTCGCAATAGGGTTGGCATGGAAACACAATATGTGGGAGGATTATGTCAAACATGTTAACTTAAAAATAA
Organism: Liparis tanakae; assembly: GCA_036178185.1. Lineage (NCBI taxonomy): Eukaryota > Metazoa > Chordata > Actinopteri > Perciformes > Liparidae > Liparis > Liparis tanakae. Next base: position 22,303,202 of record CM070098.1, read on the forward strand.
GTCTGTTGGGACCGCGTCTAAACTAAAGTTCACCAACAGGCAAGCTCTCTGAGTCGTGTGTGATCTCTGAGAACTGGTTTAAAGCGACACTATGTAACTTTCCCCCTGTAGCGCCCCCTTCAGGTATTTAACGTTTATCAGGTGTCGTAAAACCTCTGGCTCTGAGCCATATCTGGCTCCTCCTGCTCGTGACTCCCAGCTGATCGATGCGTCTCCTTCAGACCGCCTGGTGTTCTCCACACAGCACGTCTCTCTGTCTCTACGTCTCGTAGCGGAGACAATAAAGAGTCCCCTGAGAGGAGGACTGGACTATGAGACGCTGTCACCATGACAGACAGCAGGTTGAAGTACTTCCTGTTCCTCAACCGGAAGTACCGGGCGGTCCCAACATCTCACATTCAGCAGTTTTCTGGCCACAGACCCCGATGGCAGTGGAGGAGGAGGAGGAGGAGGAGGAGGAGGAGGAGGAGGAGGAGGAGGAGGAGGAGGAGGAGGAGGAGGAGACATCAACATATTAAAAGTCATTGTAGCGGCACCATTAGTTTCAAGCTGTTATTTTAAGGTGGAAAAGTTACATAGTGGGGCTTTAAGAACTGGTTTCAAAGGTTCTTTAAGAACTGGTTCCAAAGGTTCTTTAAGAACTGGTTCCAAAGCTTCTAAACTGGTAAATATGAATGTATATTCATATAATTAAACAATGATCTTTAGAATTAAACAAAAGTTTTGTTTTTTCAACATATTGCTTTTAATTACAATAAATATTCGTACAAAGTATCAAGTTCACTTCGAGGTAAAAAAAATAAACAGACTACAATAATAAGAAAATAAAAACCTGTGACAGTAAAGTTATGGGAACACATTCCTCAACAAACCTTAAATGTAAAGATGTTTTAATTTATTCAGATTATTTTCTACACGTTTGCCTTCCTGTCATCTTGTGGGACAACATGATTATTATTCACAGTTTTTAACAAATAAAATGATCTTCCATCACCCAAATATCAGAAGAGCAACGCAATGCAGCTCCCACAATGCATCATGCTTTTTAATATCACGCCACATACAGGATGGATTCAATAAATACAAAAAAATATACATTACAACAACTTTAAACTGAGTGACCATCATCATACATACAGTATATACATATATATATCTTTAAACTGAGTGACCGTCATCATACATATAAATGAATATATACATATGTATATGTTATATATATATGTGTTATGTATATAAATATATACATACATATATATTATATATAATTCATGTAATTCATCTTTAAACTGAGTGACCGTCGTCATACATATATACAGTATATATAAATATATACAAGAACCACAGGGCTCCCAGACCCCCGAAGACCCCCAGGACTTACGGGCTCACGTGTTAGGGGGCGGGGCTTACGTGGATGCGCTCATAAAGCTCCGCCTGCTCAGGGCTCACCTGGATTTGAATGTCCCAATCAGGATCCTAGAACACAAATTAAAAGGTTGATCACAGATTTATACATTTATACATATATATATATATATATATATATATATATATATATATATATATATATATATATATATATATTTCAATATATGTATTTTTTTATTTCAGGATATATTTCAATATATATATATATTTTATTCTGACGACATAGATACTGATTGGCATATTGATTGTGGGCGGGGCTTACCAGTGAGCGGGGCAGCGGCTCCTTGTGGAGGTGTGATGGACAGGTGCGTGGGCGGCAGTGAACCACGGACCAGAACACGGAGAACAGGAAACACGCCATGACCACCACGGTCACGCTCACCGCGGTGGGGCGCTTCCAGGCGGCGTCCGGACCTACGGCCGATCATCAATCATCAATCATCAATCAATCATCAATCAATCATCAATCATCAATCAATCATCAATCAATCATCAATCAATCAATCATCATCTGCATCTCACCAACTGGATCATTCTGATTGGTCAATGTGTTTGAACATACAGAAAAACTTTGTTTTGGAAATCAACTCATTTCTGGCAAATATTTTATATCAAAAATAAATATAAATATTAAAAATATAAATATCAAAATAAATATAAATAAAATATTAAAAATAAAAATATAAATATTAAAATAAATATAAATATATGATAAAATATATTTTGATTAGTCAGTGAAGTAAAAATATTGGTTGTGAGGATAACAATTAATAGTGAATCTAATAATAATATTAATGATGATAATAATGAAGCATCGACATATTTGTTGTTTCCTAAAGTTGGCATCATTTCATAAAGCAGGATATTTGTGGAACATTTAGGAACATATTTTATGTGAGGACAAGAAAATGTAGAAGTTATTAAATGTTGTAAAGGAGAGGACTTTTCTTGATATTGTGAATATTTGACAAAGAATATGAAAGTTTAGTTTTTGGGGATTTGAGATCAGTTTAGTAAAGTTAAGATATTTTGATAAAATGTTGATTTGCTTTAAAATATCTACGGAATGTTCTGAAAGTAAGGTTACGGAACACGGGGACATTTATTATATTAAGTAAAAACATGTATTGTGAGAATATTTTGAACATTTTATGATGTTCATTTTTCAACGTGATGAACATTTTGGAGAGAAAGTCGAGATTTTATTTTGGAAAATTAAAAACACAAAGACGTTCCTTGAGAAGCCAAAGTGACGTTAGCTAAGCTACGCTAGCTAGTCACCGCTTCAATGTGTTCAGACTGAAGAAACACGAGACGTCTACAGCATCACGGCTTTGTGCTCTGAGGAACAGAACGTTCCTTTAAAGTTAAGACCTTTTAGTCAAAATAAGAATACACTGTTTAATGTGGACTCGAGCCGAGCGGCGAGGTTTGGGATTCTGAGAAGATGTTTTTATGAAAAGTGAGGAACGTTTGATGGAAACTGGGTCGTAAATGTTGAAGTGGGGACATTTTAGAAACGAGGAACAGGAAGTCAGGAGCAGGACATCAGAAGCAGGAAGTCAGGAGCAGGAAGTCAGGAGCAGGAAGTCAGGAACAGGAAGTCAGGAGCAAGAAGTCAGGAGCAGGAAGTCAGGAGCAGGAAGTCGGGAGCAAGAAGTCAAGAGCAGGAAGTCAGGAACAGGA
>CM070098.1:22311315-22323815 GCA_036178185.1 Liparis tanakae
CGGCTAATTGGCAGGTGAAACACCTGCGGAGCTCCTCTGGGCCTCCAGAGCTGCTGATAAAGCGCCTGCTGCAGGGGGCGGCCCCCGGCGCCGCCTGCACCCCGGACAGGAGGAGGAGGAGGAGGAGGAGGAGGAGGAGGAGGAGGAGGAGGAGGAGGAGGAGAGAACAGAGAGCTGATGCCTCTCCGTGGCTCGGAGTCCGGGGACCCGGCATGACGCCGCCACCCAGGGCTTTGACCACTAGGGGGCACTGTGGAGTCTCCATGGGAATCTGGGCTCGCTACGAACTCAGGGTCCACGAAGTTTCGTTCTGTCTGTGTGTGTGTGTGTGTGTGTGTGTGTGTATGTGTGTGTGTGTGTATGTGTGTGTGTATATGTGTGTGTGTTTGTGTTTGTGTGTTTGTGTGTGTTTGTCTGTGTGTGTATGTGTGTGTGTGTATATGTGTGTGTGTATATGTGTGTGTGTTTGTGTGTTTGTGTGTGTGTGTGTGTCTGTGTGTGTGTGTATGTGTGTATGTGTGTGTGTGTGTATGTGTGTGTATGTGTGTATATGTGTGTGTGTGTCTGTGTGTGTGTGTATGTGTGTGTGTATGTGTGTGTATGTGTGTATATGTGTATATGTGTGTGTCTGTGTGTGTCTGTGTGTGTGTATGTGTGTGTATGTGTGTGTATGTGTGTATATGTGTGTGTCTGTGTGTGTCTGTGTGTGTGTGTGTGTGTGTGTATGTGTGTGTGTGTGTATGTGTGTATGTGTGTGTGTGTGTGTATCTTCCTGTTCAGAGGATACTAGTGTGTCCGGTTTCTCTGCAGAACCTTTGGACTCATGGAGATGAAACATTAACAGCCATAAAGCCATAAAACAACTCAGTCAACGGCCGTCTTTGTTCAGGAAGCCCTCGTCATCCCTTCATCATCCAGTTATTCACACGTTCACTGGAACCAGCTTCACCCGAATGAACAGCGAGAAACGTGCACCTTTAATAACACGTTAATAACACGTTAATAACACATTAATAACACTTTAATAACACATTAAAAACACAATAATAACACATTAATAACAGACTTGTCCTTCTACTTCCTGCCATGGGGACTTAATGAAGGATATTCAAAGTCATTGAAGGTTATTGAAGGTTATTGAAAGCTATTGGAGGTCATTGAAGGTCATTGAAGGTTATTGAAAGCTATTGGAGGTTATCAGAATCAGAATCAGCTCAATTGGCCAGGTGAACATGGAGTTTGAGTGCAGGTTCCCTCTCACTTTTAATTTGTCCTCTCAGATGAATTAAAAGTGTAGACATCTTCTATTTCAATAGAGGACGACCTCCTCAACCTCATTGACCCCATCAACCTCACCAACTCCATCAACCTCATCAACTCCATCAACCTCATCAACTCCATCAACCTCATCAACTCCATCAACCTCATCAACTCCATCAACCTCATCAACCCCATCAACCCCATTAACCCCATCAACCTCATCAACCCCATCAACCCCATCAACCTCATCAACCCCATCAACCCCATCAACCCCATAAACCTCATCAACCTCATCAACTCCATCAACCCCATCGACCTCATCAACTTCATTAACCCCATCAACCCCATAAACCCCATCAACCCCATTAACCCCATCAACTTCATCAACCTTCACAACCACATCAACCCCATCAACCTCATCAACTTCATTAACCCCATCAACCCCATAAACCCCATCAACCCCATTAACCCCATCAACTTCATCAACCTTCACAACCACATCAACCCCATCAACCTCATCAACCCCATACACCCCATCAACCTCATCAACCCCATCAACCTCATCAACCCCATCAATCCCATAAACCCCATCAACCTCATCAACCCATCAACCCCATAAACCTCATCAACTCCATCAACCCCATCAACTCCATCAACCTCATCAACTCCATCAACCTCATCAACCCCATACACCCCATCAACCTCATCAACCCCATCAACCTCATCAACCCCATCAATCCCATAAACCCCATCAACCTCATCAACCCATCAACCCCATAAACCTCATCAACTCCATCAACCTCATCAACTCCATCAACCTCATCAACTTCATTAACCCCATCAACCCCATCAACCTCATCAACCTCATCAACCTCATCAACCCCAGTAACCCCATCAACGTCATCAACCTTCTCAACCACAGCAAACCCATCAACCTCATCAACCCCATCAACCTCATCAACTCCATCAACCTCATCAACTCCATCAACCCCATCAACCCCATCAACCCCATCAACTTCATCAACCTTCTCAACCTCATCAACCCCATCAACCCCATAAACCCCATAAACCCCATCAACCCCATCAACCCCATCAACCTCATCATCAACCCCATCATCCTCATCAACCTCATTCACACGTACACTGTTTAACCGTCATCACCGTCCATGTGACCGACACTGAGTGGGCGGCGGTGGGGGGGTGGGAGCTCCAGGGAGCCGCTCCCTCTCGGTTTATGGCCCCTCGTCGAGGGCAAAGTTCTCTGGTCGGATCCTCAGACATCAGACCAACGAGCACAGCAGAGACCAGAGACCAGAGACCAGAGACCAGAGACCAGAGACCAGAGACCAGATCCTCCAGATCCTCATCCAGTCCGACCTCCACCCTTCTCCGTGGCCCCACCATGTCGACGGCCGTGGAAGCGACCGGCTTCGCCATGTGCCTCGTCAGCTGGCTGATCACCGGCTCCGCGCTGGCCAACGACTACTGGAAGATCTCCACGGTGTCCGGCAGCGTCATCATCTCCCAGAGGCAGTTCGAGAACCTGTGGCACGCCTGCGCCGAGAACAGCGCCGGCATCGCCGAGTGCCGGGACTTCGAGTCGCTGCTCGCCCTCCCAGGTAAGACCGGGACCCCCTCTAGACCCCCTCTGGGCCGAGAACCTCTATTCACGCGAGACGGGGTCAAAGACGAAGTAAAGACTGAATGTCGTGGATCATCCGCCACGGTGAGAACATTGACGGTGAAATCCTGGAGAGTTGTGAAGGATTCCCAAAGTGACGTCATGAAGCTGCTCCGGGCGCTGAGTCCACTCTGAGAGTCCGCCAAGCAGCTATTATCATCAGTTTTGTTATTATCATTAATAATAATTTATATCATTATTAATATTATTATTAATAATATTGTTATTATTATTATTATCATACGCATCGTGTCACTTCATCTTTCCAGACGCCATTTTAAACCTCGGTAAAATGGAGGGAAACGGACCAGTTTAGATTTTATTATTATTATTATTATTATTATTATTATTATTATTTTTATTATTGTTGTTGTTATTATTATTGTTATATACTCTGGCTGGAACTATTAAAACAAACAATACTAAATTAAATAATATTTATGATTTCTGTGTCATTTATTTAATTGACTATTCAATTATATTGAAACATGAAAATTATAAAGTTATATTTAGTGATATATTAAATGCAATTCATATATTTGTATCTCTTTATTTTTATTTATTTTTTAACGATTTCGCAGATTTCACCAAATAAATCTTCCCTTATTTAATATTAATTATTAAATAATTAAACTTCAAGCTTCTGCCCATGTTTGGTTTATTTCGATATCCAACAATATTTACAGTAAAGTTTCTAAAAGTCTGTTATTAGCTGAGTCAGCAGCTGAAACTCCTCACGAGGCGCTGCTGGTTTCCATGATCCATAAATGAGTCACTGGGCGGTGTAAAGTAGCTGCTCCAGGATCAGTTGTTATTTACTATTGTTATTATATTATTATTGTTATTATTTATGTTCCTATTATTTTTATTATTTATGTTCCTATTATTATTACTTTTTTATTATTACTATTATTAATGTGTTTGTTTTTGTAAGGGTCTGTTCTAGTGTACTTTGTCTCCTCGATGTCTAATGTCTCTCCTGTCTCCTTGATTGTTTCATTCCCTTCACCTGCCCTCAGCCCCCCTTGTCTCGTTACTGTCTGATGTGGTACACCTGTGTGTTTCCCCACTATATATTGAGTCAGTCTGTCCCTTGTCTCCTGTCGGGTTGTTGTCTGTGGTCGTGTCTTTTTCCCGTCGTCCTGTCTTTCCTGTTACCCTGATCCTGCCTGCCCTGAACCCGAGTTCCTGCTGCCCCTTTTTGGACCTTGCCTTTGTAGAACCTGTTTTTTGCCTCATTAAAGAGCGCCTTTTGTTATTTAAGTTTCAATTCCTCTGCACGTGAGGTTCTGCACCTCGTTACCTGTGGCGTAGCCGTGACAGTTTTGAAGGCAGCTCATCCACACTGCTAGATATCTCTACTGCAGCGCCACAGGGCTCCGTTTTGGGCCCGATTCCGTTTGTTATTTATGTCAATACATTGGGCAGTAACGTCCCAAATGCCAAATTTCACTTTTATGCTGATGACACAGTTATATATTGTTGTGGCACCACTCTTGCTGAAGCCCTTGGCAACTTACAAATTGCTTTCAACCTTGTGGAAAACCAGCTCATTGAACTAAGACTTGAATGCCGCCAAAACCAAACTGATGATATTCTCCAGTGGCAGCAAAGCGCTTGTGTCTCCACCCAGCATGTTGTCATTGCAAGGGTATGCAATGGAACTTGTGAACTGTTACAAGTATCTCGACATTTTAATTGATGATCGACTTTCTTTTAAAACACATGTAGAAAATCTGGTAAAGAAATGAAGAGTGAAACTGGGATTGTTTTTTCGTCACATCTTGTTTTTCTTTTTGAACCAGAAGCCATTTGATTGCCCCCTCTGCTCCCCGTACTGATCACAGGGATCTCTTGATCTCTTGTGGCTGAACGCCCAGCACTCGCTCTGCGTCCTCCAGACACGGAGCCTCACGGCGCGTCTCTGGCTGTGAAGCCTCACTCACGCTGCCTCCTGTACGCTCCAGTGGAGAGGCCATCTCCGGCAGCACGCCGCCTTATACATTGCCATATTTGTATTTATAAGGCTATCTTGGGTCTGCTCCCCCACTATCTATGTAACTACATCTTTCAATCCCAGAGCAGTTATTGCTTACGTTCCAACGAGTTGTATTTATTAATTATGCCCAAAGTTCACTCTGAATTTGGTAAGCACTGTTTTAAATTTGCTGCACCTCCTGCTTGGAATACACTGCAAAAAACTGTAAAGTTAAAAGAGCTCATCAACTGAAACTTTAAGACTCGTGTAAGAGAAATTGGAGCGGCTTCATACCCACGTGTTCTTGTTTTGGTGTGAATCCGGAGCTTTAGTCCTGTTGCCTTCTCTTTTTTAATGTATTTTATTTGTGTTGTGTGTTTTCTGTTGTCTTGTGACTGTAATGTGTCTATGCTGCGGCCAGGCGTCCCTTGAAAAAGAGGTCATTGTATCTCAAAGGGACCGACCTGCTTAAATAAAGGCTAATAAATAAAAATTACTGTTATTATTTATGTTCCTATTATTATTACTATATTATTTCCAGTAGATACTGAAACATGTTACTATTATTTGTAATAATATAATTTGTATTTGTTTATTATTTATTTCCCCCCCCGCCTCTTCCTCTCCTCCTCTTCCTCCCCTCTCAGCTCACATCCAGGCGAGCCGCGCCCTGATGATCATCTCCCTGCTGCTCGGCCTCGCCTCCATGATCGTGTCTCTGCTCGGCCTGAAGTGCATCAAGATCGGCTCGGCCACCGACCAATCCAAGGCCAAGGTGGCCGTCAGCGGCGGCGTGCTGAGCATGCTCGCCGGTGAGCTCCACCTGCACGCCTCAAATCTCCTCTGCTGCATTGATTTTATTTATTTAAAGAGCTTTTATTTTGAAAGAAGAGTTGGAACTTTATTCATCATTACTTTAAAAAAAATATTTAAATAAATTGTACGCAGGTACAGAAAGTAAGAAAAGAAACGGCAAAAACAGAAGATAACATTTGTGTGATATTTGAAGATCTCCCGTCGGCCAATCAGCTGTCGGCTCGTGACCTCCCGTGTGTTACAGGGCTGTGCTGCATGACCTCCGTCTCCTGGTACGCCTACCGCGTCGTTCAGGACTTCCACAACCCGTTCTTCGGCGGCGTGAGGCGAGTCACACCGAACAGAACTCAAACACATCAAAGGCTTTTTCAATGTGCGGTTGCAGGTTGCAGGTTAAATGTTAGAGGTTGCCTGGTTGCAGGTTGCCTGGTTGCATGTTGCGTGGTTGCAGGTCGTCTGTAACAAGTGTGCGTGGCGTGTGTCTTCAGGTTCGAGCTGAGCACCGGGCTCTACATGGGATGGGGCGGAGCCTGTCTGGCCATCCTGGGTGGAGGCTTCCTCTGCTCCGCCTGCAAGAGGATGAATCTCGAAGGAAAGAAAAGGTACGACCCGGCCCGAGATCCCGGTCTCCGTCTCTGAAGGACAACGTGGCTCTGACTCTGTGGCTCTTGTGTTGCAGCGGCTTCTATGGAGCCAAGGCCCCGAGGATCTACACGGCGACAGCCAAGTCCGATCCAGATTCAGGCCGAGCCTACGTCTGAACGCACGTCAGGACACTTACATATAATAAGGACATGTGTACTTTGTCTTTAAATAACATGTAGTGTGCTGTATCTTTAAATAACATATAGTGTACTGTGTCTTTAAATAACATGTAGTGTACTGTCTTTAAAGAACATGTAGTGTACTGTGTCTTTAAATAACATGTAGTACACTGTGTCTTTAAATAACATGTAGCACACTGTGTCTTTAAATAACATGTAGTACACTGTGTCTTTAAATAACAAGTAGTGTAGTCTTTCTTTAATTAATATTTAGTGTACTGTGTCTTTAAATAACAAGTAGTGTACTGTGTCTTTAAATAACATGTAGTGTACTGTGTCTTTAAATAAGGATGTGTAGTATACTGTCTCTTTAAATATGAACATTAACTTTTCTGTCCTTTTGAAATATTTGCTTATTTTTGTAAGAGTTTTTGGCGTGACATCAAATCTAAATCTGGGCGACAGGATGAAGGTCCGCTCATGATTCTGTAACTCTGCGTAAACTTTATTATTATCGGAATAAAGTTTTTATTATCGTTATCGATGCATTTGCGTTTAAATATTGTCTCAAAATTAAACTCATATTTCACTCACAATTTGTGTAATTAATGTTTAAAAAACTTTTGCGTATGTCTATGTATGTGTGTGTGTGTGTGTGTGCGTATGTGTGTGTTTCTGTGTGTGTGTGTGTGTGTGCGCATATGTGTGTGTTTTTGTGTGTGTGTGTGTGTGCGTGTGTGTGTGTGTGTGTGTTGTAATCTCCTGTGTAATAATGATGATTAATGTGCCGGTAATCCAGCCGACGGCAGCAGACAGAGGATTAAGCTCCTCCCCCTCTCAGGAGAACCGGATCCAACCGGCTGTCAACCTTCAGGAGTCTGAACATGTCCTCCTCTAACTGTGGACTAAGAGAGAGGAACTCCTTCAAGCTGCATCCTCTCTCCTGACCACCAGGGGCGACTCCTCTGGTTGTATAGAAGTCTCTGCTTCATGTGTTAGAGCTGCATTCTCTCTCCTGACCACCAGGGGCGACTCCTCTGGTTGTATAGAAGTCTCTGCTTCATGTGTTAGAGCTGCATTCTCTCTCCTGACCACCAGGGGGCGACTCCTCTGGTTGTATAGAAGTCTATGATTCATGTGTTAGAGCTGCATTCTCTCTCCTGACCACCAGGGGGCGACTCCTCTGGTTGTATAGAAGTCTCTGCTTCATGTGTTAGAGCTGCATTCTCTCTCCTGACCACCAGGGGCGACTCCTCTGGTTGTATAGAAGTCTCTGCTTCATGTGTTAGAGCTGCATTCTCTCTCCTGACCACCAAGGGGCGACTCCTCTGGTTGTATAGAAGTCTATGCTTCATGTGTTAGAGCTGCATTCTCTCTCCTGACCACCAGGGGGCGACTCCTCTGGTTGTATAGAAGTCTCTGCTTCATGTGTTAGAGCTGCATTCTCTCTCCTGACCACCAGGGGGCGACTCCTCTGGTTGTATAGAAGTCTCTGCTTCATGTGTTAGAGCTGCATTCTCTCTCCTGACCACCAGGGGGCGACTCCTCTGGTTGTATAGAAGTTTCTGCTTCATGTGTTAGAGCTGCATTCTCTCTCCTGACCACCAGGGGCGACTCCTCTGGTTGTATAGAAGTCTCTGCTTCATGTGTTAGAGCTGCATTCTCTCTCCTAACCACCAGGGGGCGACTCTGTCTAATCCCCTTGGTTTGCTGACTGAAGTGAAACCAGCTTCAATCTGCTCAGTCGGCTCATTCAGGGGAAGTCGGTCGTCTGTCTGTCACCTTCTTCTTCACTGCTCACCTTCTTCTTCACTGCTCACCTTCTTCACTGCTCACCATCTTCTTCACTGCTCACCTTCTTCTTCACTGCTCACCTTCTTCACTGCTCACCTTCTTCTTCACTGCTCACCTTCTTCTTCACTGCTCACCTTCTTCACTGCTCACCTTCATCACTGCTCACCTTCTTCTTCACTGCTCACTTTCTTCACTGCTCACCTTCATCACTGCTCACCTTCATCACTGCTCACCTTCTTCTTCACTGCTCACCTTCTTCTTCACTGCTCACCTTCATCACTGCTCACCTTCATCACTGCTCACCTTCATCACTGCTCACCTTCATCACTGCTCACCTTCTTATTCACTGCTCACCTTCATCACTGCTCACCTTCATCACTGCTCACCTTCATCACTGCTCACCTTCATCACTGCTCAGGTGAGTCTCTCTGGTTCTTTTGATGTAGTTCTTCGTCCTGAATCATCTTCAGGAACACGCAGGTCGAGTTGTGTGTGTGTGTGTGTGTGTGTGTCTGTCTCTTAAAGTCAGTACTCGTTGTGGTCCCCCCCCTCCCCCCCCCCTTCCTTGCCCAGACTCCGCCCCCTCCAGGACCACCATGAGTCCCAGGAGCGTTGTCTTCAAGAAGCTGTGCAAGGACAAGTCGGTGAGGCCCGGCGCCGGCGGACCGGAGCGCTAACGGTAGAGCATGAAAGATAAACGATGGTGGACTGTGTGCAGGTGGGCGTCTACCTGGGGAGGCGGGACTTCGTGGACCACGTGGACCACGTGGACCCAGTGGGTGAGTCCCTCACGCATCATCACGTTTACAGCGATGTCACGGGAACTGAAAGGGTTAAACTCTAAGTACCTGTTTGCACCACTAGATGGCGTCGTCCTCGTCGATCCTGTGGCTCTGCAGGGGAGGAAAGGTCAGTCCCTGAACACACCACGGGACGCTGAGTTCAAAGACAACAACAAAGAGACAGAACAACCGCCAGCGCCCCTGTGCCTCTGTGATGACGTGCTGTTGGCGCCCTCTAGTGTTCGTCACGCTGTCCTGCACCTTCCGGTACGGCCGAGACGACGTGGACGTGATGGGCATCGCCTTCCGCCGGGAGCTGTACCTGTGCACGCGCCAGGTGTACCCGCCCCTGCTAGACCGCGAGGAGGGCACGCACACCCACACGCAGGCCAAGCTGCTGCGGAAGCTGGGAGACCACGCCTACCCCTTCTTCTTCGAGGTGAGACCCGAGGAACTCCTCCTCTTCTTCACCAAGAGGCTTCATGTAGTGGAGCAGGACCTCACGAAGACCACCAAGAACCACAAGACCACGGTGAACCACAAGACCACTAGAGACCACGGTGAACCACAAGACCACTAGAGACCACGGTGAACCACAAGACCACTAGAGACCACGGTGAACCACAAGACCACTAGAGACCACCAAGAGACACCCGTGTCCAGGAGGGGGGGGCACGTCTTGAGTGTGTCGTCATCTTCGTGTAAAGATGAAGTCTCATGGCGTTGTGTTCTTCTCCTCAGTTCCCCGACAACCTGCCTTGCTCAGTGGCACTCCAGCCGGCGCCCCACGACGTCGGCAAGGTGAGACCCCCAAGGGAATCGACCCGGCGGCAGCGGCGTGGAGGCTGACGCTCTTCTTCTTCTTCTTCTTCTTCTTCTTCTTCTTCTTCTTCTTCTTCTTCTTCTTCTTCTTCTTCTTCTTCTTCTTCTTCTTCTTCTTCTTCTTCTTTTGCAGCAATGTGCCGTCGAGTTCGAGGTCACGGCGTTCAGCGCCGAGAGCCGAGACGCCAAGACGCACAAACGGTGAGGTCACGACCTCTGAGCATGAAGGTCTTCATCATTAAACATCAAAGTATTGTCTTCATCTTCTCTTCCTCCCCCCCCTCCTGCTCCTCCTCCCAGGAGCTCCGTGAAGCTGATGCTCAGGAAGGTCCAGTACGCCCCTGAGGTTGAGGGTTTGGCTCCCAGTGTTGAGACCAGCCGAGACTTCGTGATGTCGGAGCAGCCGCTGACCCTGAAGGCCAGCCTGGACAAAGAGGTCTCCTCCTCCTCTTTCTTCTCTTTCTTCTTCTCCTCCTCCTTCTAAATTGATATAACTTGGTAATAACGTGGTAATAACGTGGCAATAACTTGGTAATAACCTGGTAATAACCTCCCAGACGTACTACCACGGTGAGACCATCAAGGTGGACGTCAGCGTCACAAACAACTCCAACAAAAGCATCAAGAACATCATCGTGTCAGGTGAGCTCAGCCTGGTGTCCACGGTAAGGTGAACCTGCTGCTGCGTGAGGAAGAGTAACCGTCTGCTCGTCCTCCTCAGTGGACCAGGTGGCCACGGTGGTGCTGTACTCCAACGACTGCTACGCCAAGTCGGTGGCCATCGAGGACCCGGGGTGAGAGGTCACTGTGAGGCTGCAGTGCGGGGCCAAGGGCCTCTGTGGAGACCGGGGGACTGATCCTCCAGGGGGGGGGGACTGATCCTCCAGGGGGACTGATCCTCCAGGGGGGACTGATCCTCCAGAGGGGGCGACTGATCCTCCAGGGGGGACTGATCCTCCAGGGGGGACTGATCCTCCAGGGGGACTGATCCTCCAGGGGGGGCTGATGCTCCAGGGGGGGGACTGATCATAATAATAATTGGATTGGTTGGATTGGATTCTGTTGTCGTTGCACAGGGTTCAGGTACACATGCAACAACATGTATCCTTTGCTTTTAACCCATCATTAGTTATTAAGGAGCAGTGATGTTGATAATAATAATAATAATAATAATAATAATAATAATAATAATAATAATAATAATAATAATAATAATAATAATAATAATAATGATAAGAATAAGAATAATGATGATAATAATAATGATATAATAATAATAATAAATAATAATAATAATGATGATGATGATAATAATGATATAATAATCATAATAATGATATAATAATAATAATGATAATAATAATAATAATAATGATAATAATGATAATAATAATAATAATGATGATGATGATAATAATAATGATATAATAATAATAATAATAATAATAATAATAATAATAATAATAATAATAATGATAATAATAATAATAATAATGATAATAATAATAATAATGATAGTGATAATTATAATGATAATAATAATGATAATGTTGATCATAATAATAATAATGAATGGAGCTCACGGCCTCCTCAGGGACTCCGTGCCTCCCGGAGCGACCCTGCAGAAGGTCTACAAGCTGCTGCCGGTGCTGGCCAACAACCGGGAGCGGAGGGGCATCGCGGTGGACGGCAAGCTGAAGGACGAAGACACCAACCTGGCTTCATCCAGCATGTGAGCAACACAAACAAACAAACAAACACTAGTGCGGCAGATGAATAACATATTTAAGTTCAGGAATAACAATGAACTCCTTGGTTCAGACAACACAAACACTTTATGAGACAACGCACAAACAGCAGAGGCCAGGAAACGATGTGAAACACTGAGTTTACTAATCAATAACATCCTTAAGACCAGGAAACGATGTGAAACACTGAGTTTAATAATCAATAACATCCTTAAGACCAGGAAACGATGTGAAACACTGAGTTTACTAATCAATAACATCCTTAAGACCAGGAAACGATGTGAAACACTGAGTTTAATAATCAATAACATCCTTAAGACCAGGAAACAATGTGAAACACTGAGTTTACTAATCAATAACATCCTTGGTGATGTTTCTATTCCGTCATCAGTTCAGTTCATCTGTAGAGCCTACAGAAAGGACCAGCGAGTGTCACGCTGCAGCCTGAACTCATGTCCTCATGTCCTCATGTCCTCATGTCCTCATGTCCTCATGTCCTCATGTCTTCATGTCCTCATGTCCTCATGTCCTCATGTCTTCATGTCCTCATGTCCTCATGTCTTCATGTCCTCATGTCCTCATGTCTTCATGTCCTCATGTCCTCATGTCCTCATGTCTTCATGTCATCATGTCCTCATGTCCTCATGTCCTCATGTCTTCATGTCCTCATGTCCTCATGTCCTCATGTCCTCATGTCCTCATGTCCCTCATGTCCTCATGTCTCATGTCTCATGTCCTCATGTCCTCATGTCCTCATGTCTTCATGTCCTCATGTCCTCATGTCTTCATGTCCTCATGTCCTCATGTCCTCATGTCTTCATGTCATCATGTCCTCATGTCCTCATGTCCTCATGT
>CM070098.1:22328815-22358815 GCA_036178185.1 Liparis tanakae
TGTACATGCCCATCAGCGCGTTGAAGTGGCCCGGCAGGTTGAGGATGACGGCCGGGAACGGGACCGGCAGGTTGGGCGTGGGGTAGGACTCCGCCATGGAGGCGGAGAACGAGGACCTGGCGGCGGGGGTGCAGGGCCCGGGCATCCCCATGGGCCCCGTGCTGCCCTCGGGGCCCCGCAGCCCCACGGGGCCCTGGACGCCGGCCTGGCCTTTGGCCCCGTCGGCCCCCTTGTCGCCCCGTTGCCCGTCGGCGCCGGCGGCCCCGTCCGTGCACTCGCACGCCCCCCGCTCCCCCGGGTCGCCCTTCTGGCCGGGCGTCCCGGGGCCGCCGAGCATACCCGTGTCTCCCTTGGTGCCCGTGGTACCCGGGGGTCCCATAGGTCCCAGGACGCCAGGCAGCCCCCGGGTTCCGGCCGGTCCAGGGACTCCTTGCTCTCCAGGGGGTCCTGGCAGACTCTCGCAGGAGGCGGGGCATGTGCCGGATTGGCCTACGGGGCCCTGGGAGCCCGGGGGGCCTTCCAGTCCTCCGGTCCCCTTCTCCCCTGGAGACACAACAGCAATATCAGCATTTCAACAGGGACCACGTGTTGACACTCCCAGAGACGTCCCAGAGACGTCCCAGAGACGTCCCAGAGACGTCCCCAACAGCTCCCATGACGTCCTGCTCCCCCGGCCGGTGTTCTGTCATTTCATGCTACTTGTAAGATCCGATACCTTGTGGTATTGCGCATGCGCCGAGTTGATTTTCCGAGTTTGTTTGCCACGCCCATCATGTTTTGCCACCCTGTCGATGCACGTCTGATAACGGGGAGTGACATCCTCAAAATCCAGATTATTTCCTAGTTAAAAGTACATTCAGCATGTATATTGTACAGGTAGTAATACTATGTAGTAATGACATGTAGATTAATGAGTGATAAGCAGTTGCTATTTCTTTTGTGTCAACAAATGATTGTAAACATGAGTTTGTTCACATTCTCATAATAAAGCACTGGTTTATTATTAGGGTATTTAGTGTTGAAGATAAACACTTTAACAGTGAAAAGTCAAACATTGAACTTTGAAAGAAAAGCATATTGTGATAGTACAATAACATCCTATCAGAGGGTAGCATGAATCGATACACACCTATCGGTTTATGCAGCGGGTAGCACATTCTGACAAGGCAGCAAAAAATGACAGAACACCGGCGCCTCAGGACGTCATGTGACCCGGTCACCTGCTCATGCTTCACAAACAGGACGTCTTCACCGGAGTCTTCATGATGCGTTGAATGCTTGACTTTTTAACTTCAGTTGTCCCTGAATATGTTGAGTTTAAAGAGAATTATAATTTCTCTTTGTGTGTTGTTTTTACCGGTAACACCAACGACGCGCGTGAACAAAGCTTTCCTTTGTCGGACATGTTTTCTTACAAAAGCTTGCAAGACGTGACAATTTAGATCTTTTCAAAATAAAATGTCTGTCTTCACAGGAAACGACTCGGTTGGGTTTGAGAATAGTCGTTTGGTTTAAACGCGCGGACGGCCTGAGAATGAACGTGTTTTATACGTCATATTTCACGACTGTGTCGATAACGGACAACAACATTAAATTCATATGATATCTACAAATAATTTTGCACTATTTCCCGTCAATATAGCTATGAATGGCCTGCTTCCTGTTTCCTACACGCCCTGAACGCCTCCACTGTTAAGAAAGCCTAAACCCGGTCGCACCCTAACCACTGACGTCAGATCAGTGGTATCTTTGAGACCGTGAAGAAGTCCTTCACAGAGACTGATCTCAGACCTTTGAAGCCCCGACGGCCCTTCATGCCGGTGAAGCCGGCGGCGCCGGCGGGTCCTTTCTCCCCCAGGTCTCCCTTCTGCCCTGGAACCACAGAAGAAGACAGAAGAACAACCAATTACAAGCAACACACAGGTCTATAGTTAGCCTGGTTCAGGTCTATAGTTAGGACTAGTTCAGGTCTATAGTTAGCCTGGTTCAGGTCTATAGTTAGCCTGGTTCAGGTCTATAGTTAGGACTAGTTCAGGTCTATAGTTAGCCTGGTTCAGGTCTATAGTTAGGACTAGTTCAGGTCTATAGTTAGGCCTGGTTCAGGTCTATAGTCAGGCCTGGTTCAGGTCTATAGTTAGCCTGGTTCAGGTCTATAGTTAGGACTAGTTCAGGTCTATAGGGAGGGCTGGTTCAGGTCTATAGTTAGGACTAGTTCAGGTCTATAGTTAGGCCTGGTTCAGGTCTATAGTCAGGCCTGGTTCAGGTCTATAGTTAGCCTGGTTCAGGTCTATAGTTAGCCTGGTTCAGGTCTATAGTTAGGACTAGTTCAGGTCTATAGTTAGGCCTGGTTCAGGTCTATAGTTAGGACTAGTTCAGGTCTATAGTCAGGCCTGGTTCAGGTCTATAGTTAGGACTAGTTCAGGTCTATAGTCAGGCCTGGTTCAGGTCTATAGTTAGGCCTGGTTCAGGTCTATAGTTAGCCTGGTTCAGGTCTATAGTTAGCCTGGTTCAGGTCTATAGTTAGGACTAGTTCAGGTCTATAGTTAGCCTGGTTCAGGTCTATAGTTAGGACTAGTTCAGGTCTATAGTTAGGCCTGGTTCAGGTCTATAGTCAGGCCTGGTTCAGGTCTATAGTTAGCCTGGTTCAGGTCTATAGTTAGGACTAGTTCAGGTCTATAGGGAGGGCTGGTTCAGGTCTATAGTTAGGACTAGTTCAGGTCTATAGTTAGGCCTGGTTCAGGTCTATAGTCAGGCCTGGTTCAGGTCTATAGTTAGCCTGGTTCAGGTCTATAGTTAGCCTGGTTCAGGTCTATAGTTAGGACTAGTTCAGGTCTATAGTTAGGCCTGGTTCAGGTCTATAGTTAGGACTAGTTCAGGTCTATAGTCAGGCCTGGTTCAGGTCTATAGTTAGGACTAGTTCAGGTCTATAGTCAGGCCTGGTTCAGGTCTATAGTTAGGCCTGGTTCAGGTCTATAGTTAGCCTGGTTCAGGTCTATAGTTAGCCTGGTTCAGGTCTATAGTTAGGACTAGTTCAGGTCTATAGTTAGCCTGGTTCAGGTCTATAGTCAGGCCTGGTTCAGGTCTATAGTCAGGCCTGGTTCAGGTCTATAGTTAGGTACTAGTTCAGGTCTATAGTTAGGCCTGGTTCAGGTCTATAGTTAGGCCTGGTTCAGGTCTATAGTCAGGCCTGGTTCAGTTTTATAGTTAGCCATCCCTCGGCCCTGATCCCCTGGCCCTGATTCCTCGGCCCTGAACCCTTGGCTCTGATCCCTTGGCTCTGATCCCTCGGCCCTGAGGTGAGAAACATCTCACAGAGTTCCTCTGGCTCCACCTGCTGGCTTCTACTCGCCCGTGGATCTGAGGCTAGAGCTTGGCTGAACCGCCCCCGGACCCACCGCTCTAGCCCTCGTCTGGACCGGGTCATAAGTGCTGGCTGCTCTACTGAAAGCCGTTTGAGCTCCGTGTCCACAGGGCGAGCTCTTTGTTGTCGTTCCCAGTGGAGTGATGAAGACGTCTGTTTGTAACTCACCCTTCATCCCTTGACGTCCTGTGAATCCTGGAGGACCAGCGAACCCCGTCATTCCTCTTCTCCCAGGACTCCCAGGTGCACCTGATCACAGATTACAGGTGCCTTGCTTCACTGACTCATTCAATACTCATATCACAGTCCTCACGTGTTCCTGCAGAGACCCTTGGTTCTTGGTATCTGGTCAGGGACACATTGGAGAACCTTCTTCTGAAACACATGATTCATGGAGTGCGTCTCGTGTTTTTAAGTTGGCGACACGAGAGCGTCTCTTTCTCTTTGGCTTCTTTGCATTTATTATTTCTGGATATTTAGCTCATCTGTTGCTGTCTGAATGAATCTCTCTCTCTCTCTCTCTCTCTCTCTCTCTCTCTATGATAGTTGCTTCAGATGAACTTCCTCGTGGATCTCTGACCTCCCTGAGAACCCCTGAGACTGTGTCATCAACCATGTCAAGATAAACCCAGCTGTGTAATAGTTCAACATTTTAAAACAAGCCAATCGTTCCCTCAACAGAACAGTAAAAGCAAAGGAACCGTACTTTGAAGCCAGTTTCACAATCTTGATCAAATGTCTTTGTTTGGAGATTATTTCTCCAAACAAACTGAATCTCTCCAGAACGAGGTTAATCTTCGGGGTTCGTTCCTTCCCGATGCCGACGGACGAGTCTGGTATCGGCCGCGGGACTTTCAAAGTGGTCTACGTACCTGGAAGGCCGCGGTCTCCTCGGTCTCCTTTGGGCCCCATGGTGCCTTTGCAGTGTGAACAGATGCAGAAGAGGGAGAGCTGGTCGATGGGCGGCGGCACCGGCGAGTTCAACAGCACGTCGCAGAAGGAGGTTATCGGGTCGGGGTCTCCGAGAATCGGGGGCATAACACTCATGTTGCCACCTGGTGGCCAGGAAGCCTCATTACTCGCGTTGATACTTATTAGCCAGGGAGCGTCATCACTCATGTTGCCACCGGGTGGCCAGTGTTCCCCGGGGGCAATTTTGCCCATGGGGGCGACGGGTGACCAGCGAGCCTCAGGCTTCCGAGTCGTCCGAGTCGACTCGGAGGACTCGGAGGACTCGGAGGACTCGGAGGACTCGGAGGACTGGGTGCCGGACAGGTTGTAGGTGTTGGGTCCGCCCCCACTGCCCTCCTCGCCAGCTTGGTCAGGTTTGAACAAGGCTGAGCAGAGGGAGGAGAGGACGAGGAGGCCCAGCAGCCTGGACAACGACATCTGGAGGAAGACACCAGAAGACCATGTATGGTTACCTTACAACTAAAATCACTTTAACCAGTTTTAACCAGTTTCAACCAGTTGTAACGGCTACATCCACAAACAAAGACAAACACATCATCTTCACATCCAGGAATCCTGCTGCCTGACAACTCGCCCGAAACCTTCACAGCCGTGGAAGATCCCCTTGAGTTCTGCAGGAGTCTTCGATGGTCACGGTCCTCTTGAGTTCTACAGGAGTCTTCGATGGTCACGGTCCTCTTGAGTTCTACAGGAGTCTTCGATGGTCACGGTCCTCTTGAGTTCTGCAGGAGTCTTCGATGGTAAAGGTCCTCTTGAGTTCTACAGGAGTCTTCGATGGTAAAGGTCCTCTTGAGTTCTACAGGAGTCTTCGATGGTAAAGGTCCTCTTGAGTTCTACAGGAGTCTTCGATGGTAAAGGTCCTCTTGAGTTCTACAGGAGTCTTCGATGGTAAAGGTCCTCTTGAGTTCTACAGGAGTCTTCGATGGTAAAGGTCCTCTTGAGTTCTACAGGAGTCTTCGATGGTAAAGGTCCTCTTGAGTTCTACAGGAGTCTTCGATGGTAAAGGTCCTCTTGAGTTCTACAGGAGTCTTCAATGGTAAAGGTCCTCTTGAGTTCTACAGGAGTCTTCAATGGTAAAGGTCCTCTTGAGTTCTACAGGAGTCTTCGATGGTAAAGGTCCTCTGAGTTTGAGGGTAAAGACCAAAGATGTCGCCCCTCTGACATGTTTAGTCTTTGATTGTTTTGGTTATTTTACATCTGGCTTATCTTTCCGAGCCTACAGGACGCATGAAGGGACTCAAAGAACTTTTATCTCATGCAACATCAATGTAAAACCAATTTATGCTTTAACAGAAAACATTTGTTTTCTCCGATTCAGATTTGACTTTTATCAACAACACGAAAGTGCTGAAAACAATGAGTTCAAATTTGGGTTGAGAACCGAGAAGAAGAAAAAAGACTCACCGCTCCGGCTGAGTGGCTCAGCATCGTGAGGAGGACGAAGAAAAAGAGGACGAGGAGGATGACGAGGGTTTGAGGAGAAGATGAGGAGGCTTTGATTTATAAACCTAGATGCAGACAAAGGCCGAGGAAGAGGAGGAGGAAGGAGGCGCGTCTTCATTGTCCCGAGGAAGAAGAACTGGGCCCTCTGCCTGCGAAGTGACCTCCTTCACCATGAAAGAGGAGAGGACGCCTCCCTCCTTCCTCTCATCCCCCTTTCAGAGTCTCTTTAATCTCGACTCCTCATCGCTCATATGAATCAACCCACCAGAGAGGTTCCCATTGGTGGAGGATCTCTAACAACACAACAAGGTGTCGAGCCATCGGAAATCCAACAACAGGCCAGAGGGGGCGGAGTCTTAGAAACAGGAAGTCTTAAAAATCCACATGTTTGTAAATATTTAGCATCCAAATCAAACAAAGCTCAACAACCTGATTTCACCGGAACACGTTTCATTCAACTTTCATTGAAATGAAATGAAGTGTCTGTCATCAGAGCGTCAACAACCATCTCTGCAACAGGAAGCTCCGCCTCCAACACGAGCCGCTGAATGATTACGGTTGAGTAGCCTTTTATATACCCCCTCCTCTCTTCACCTCCTTCTTCATATCCTTCTCCTTCATATTGTCCTTCTCCTCCATCTTCATCTTCTTTGTGCCGATGTAATAAACTCAGTAAACAACTCATCCTCCTCATCCTCCTCCTCATCCTCCTCATCCTCATCTGACCCCGTGGCCAGGCCGTGGCGGCGTGGGAAGTGAGAGAACGAGGACACGCTCGGAAGGCCGCGCCCTCCCCGGAGACGGGCTTCTTTATGTCCTCGGGCCAAGCTTTTATTCTGAAAAACTAAAATCAGAACATAAGGGAACACAAAGGTAAGCCGAGCCGAGGGAACGAGGCCGCGGCACAAAGGACGACGAGGAGAAGAACAGTTCACCTGGATCGGCGTCCTGGTTTCCACCGCCGGCCCGGTGTCACGCCGTCCACGGCGAGCAGCCGCCGCCTCGCTCCTGGAGGGTCTCACCGCCTATTACAGGACACCGTGAGGTCACCTGGGGTCACCTGGGGTCATCAGAGGTCATGTGACCACCAAGTCTCATGATGGAGGAACAAACTGTCAGACAGAGGCTCTGTAGTTTAGTAGAAACAAAGATCCTCTGAACTACAGATGCTCTGTAGTTTAACCCAAACCCTACTCTAGATATAATTACTAACTCCTAACTGTTCCTTTAACTTTAGGAACCAATCGATTACATGTCGTGTGTTTCCCAAACTGCTGTGATCGGCGGCGAGGTGAGTGGGTGGAGGTTGTGTGTTGACGGTGTTGACGGTGTTGACAGGGCAGACTGTGGACTCTCAGTAAACACTGGGGTCAGTGAGCAGCGCACAGCAGAGATCCCTCAGAGTCCGTCTGCGGCGGCCATTCTTCACGTGAGTACAAAGACTCTGACCTCTGCGTCTCTTCGTGAGGCGTTCGAGGACGTTCTCTCGGCTCCCCTTTGTCCGGGTCGTCGGGGGTCAAAGGTCGCGTGGCTTCAAACGCCCGGTGCCTTTTTCAGCTGTAAATTCTCCTGATTGTTACGGAGTTCGGCTGAGATTGGATTTGTCTCCACAGTTGACCTCCGTGACCCCTGTGACCTGGTGAGTCCCTTTCAACTACCTGGATTATGATCAATAACGCTGAGTCAACGTAAACACACGGCGGCTTCCTGTCCGTCTCTCATTGGCTGCAGCTTCCAATCGAGGTCATGTCCCGCCTCTTCCTCTGCGTGTCCGTCATCCTGGCTCTGCGGGCGGCGGCCGTGCTCAGCCTGTCAGGTGAGTCCAGAGTGAAGCTCCTCAGAGGCACGCTGGCCCAGGTGGTCCCAGGTGGTCCCAGGTGGTCCCAGGTGGTCTTGACCACCTCCTGATGGACAGGTTAGAAGAGAAGTCCTCTCGGTCTGATGACACTCCACTGTATTTCACTCTCAGTAGAAGAAGAGTCACATTTATATTTTAAGTGTCAGGAACGTGCATCAAAACAGATAAAAAGACGAAACTGAGGAGTTATAGCTTTTAAATGCAGTAAAATAATGTCATATGTCGGGGTTCTGCTGCCCCCTGTGGACTAAAGTGGTAGTGATGGTTCTGCTGCCCCCTGTGGACTAAAGTGGTAATGTTGGTTCTGCTGCCCCATGTGGACTAAAGTGGTAGTGATGGTTCTGCTGCCCCCTGTGGACTAAAGTGGTAGTGGTGGTTCTGCTGCCCCCTGTGGACTAAAGCGGTAGTGTTGGTTCTGCTGCCCCCTGTGGACTAAAGTGGTAGTGTTGGTTCTGCTGCCCCCTGTGGACTAAAGTGGTAGTGATGGTTCTGCTGCCCCCTGTGGACTAAAGTGGTAGTGTTGGTTCTGCTGCCCCCTGTGGACTAAAGTGGTAGTGATGGTTCTGCTGCCCCCTGTGGACTAAAGTGGTAGTGATGGTTCTGCTGCCCCTTGTGGACTAAAGTGGTAGTGATGGTTCTGCTGCCCCCTGTGGACTAAAGTGGTAGTGATGGTTCTGCTGCCCCCTGTGGTCTAAAGTGGTAGTGGTGGTTCCGGTTCCTATGGACCGCCGTCGGGTCTCACCGGTTCCCCTCCCCTCGGTTCTCCAGTGTTCTCCGAGCCCCCGGAGGCCCACATGCTGCTCCGCTCCCGGCGGGCCAACTCCTTCCTGGAGGAGCTGAAGCCGGCCTCCATGGAGCGCGAGTGTATGGAGGAGCGCTGCAACTTCGAGGAGGCCCGGGAGATCCTCCAGACCCGGGAGGCCACGGTGAGGCGGCCTGAGCCACGCCCGTCGGTTCCCCGTCCGTTCTCTGTCTGTTCTCCATCTATTCTCCATCTATTCTCTGTCTGTTCTCCATGTGTTCTCCGTCTGTTCTCCGTCTGTTCTCCGTCTTTTCTCCGTCTGTTCTCCATGTGTTCTCTGTCTATTCTTCATGTGTTCTCCGTCTGTTCTCCGTCTGTTCTCCGTCTGTTCTCCATGTGTTCTCTGTCTATTCTTCATGTGTTTTCCGTCTGTTCTCCGTCTGTTCTCCGTCTGTTCTCCGTTCTGAAACTTTCCGGGTGCTTGAGGTTCTCCTCTTTGTGTTCACAGCTGGAGTTCTGGACCGTGTACACAGGTAAGAACCGGTTCATGTTGACCCGTCTTCTTTTCTCGTTTCTTCCACTCAGGTTTGTTCTCTAACCTTAACTTGGGTTTAATTCTAGCACAAAGAACCAATGTATTGTTGTTGTTGTTGTTGTTGTTGTTGTTGTTGTTGTTGTGGTTGTGGTTGTGGTTGAGAATCTCCTGGTTTTCATCTCCTCTGTGGAACGCCCAAACTGCAATGCATTGTGGGCCTGTGTTCCAGACGGGAACCAGTGCCGCTCCAACGTGTGCGTTCACGGGTTCTGCGTGGACCAGTACCAGGACTACGCCTGCCGCTGTAACCATGGATACGAGGGAAAGTACTGCGACCAGCGTGAGTCCGATCACAAACCAATATGTGATCAATGCGCCCGAAAGACCGCAGGGCGCCGCTCAGGGCGCCGCTCAGGGCGCCGCTGCAGAACACCCTCTTTACTCAGAACGGAATTCAACATCTGTGGGGAATTCAAGTTGAATTCCAGGTTAATTGAAGGTGAATTCCAGGTGAATTCCAGGTGAATTGAAGGTGAATTCCAGGTGAATTGAAGGTGAATTCCAGGTGAATTGAAGGTGAATTCCAGGTGAATTGAAGGTGAATTCCAGGTGAATTCCAGGTGAATTGAAGGTGAATTCCAGGTGAATTGAAGGGGAATTCCAGGTGAATTGAAGGTAAATTCCAGGTGAATTCCAGGTGAATTGAAGGTGAATTCCAGGTGAATTAAAGGTGAATTCCAGGTGAATTGAAGGTGAATTCCAGGTAAATTGAAGGTGAATTGAAGGTGAATTCCAGGTGAATTGAAGGTGAATTCCAGGTAAATTGAAGGTGAATTCCAGGTGAATTCCAGGTGAATTGAAGGTGAATTCCAGGTAAATTGAAGGTGAATTCCAGGTGAATTAAAGGTGAATTGAAGGTGAATTGAAGGTGAATTCCAGGTGAATTGAAGGTGAATTGAAGGTGAATTCAGGTGAATTGGAGGTGGATTCCAGGTGAATTGAAGGGGAATTCCAGGTGAATTGAAGGTGAATTCCAGGTGAATTGAAGGTGAATTGAAGGTGAATTCCAGGTGAATTAAAGGTGAATTCCAGGTGAATTGAAGGTGAATTCCAGGTAAATTGAAGGTAAATTGAAGGTGAATTCCAGGAGAATTGAAGGTGAATTCCAGGTAAATTGAAGGTGAATTCCAGGTGAATTGAAGGTGAATTCCAGGTAAATTGAAGGTGAATTGAAGGTGAATTCCAGGTAAATTGAAGGTGAATTCCAGGTGAATTAAAGGTGAATTGAAGGTGAATTGAAGGTGAATTCCAGGTGAATTGAAGGTGAATTGAAGGTGAATTCCAGGTGAATTGAAGGTGAATTTAAGGTGAATTGAAGGTGAATTCCAGGTGAATTCCAGGTGAATTGAAGGTGAATTCCAGGTGAATTAAAGGTGAATTCCAGGTGAATTGAAGGTGAATTCCAGGTAAATTGAAGGTGAATTGAAGGTGAATTCCAGGTGAATTGAAGGTGAATTCCAGGTAAATTGAAGGTGAATTCCAGGTGAATTCCAGGTGAATTGAAGGTGAATTCCAGGTAAATTGAAGGTGAATTCCAGGTGAATTAAAGGTGAATTGAAGGTGAATTGAAGGTGAATTCCAGGTGAATTGAAGGTGAATTGAAGGTGAATTCCAGGTGAATTGAAGGTGAATTCCAGGTGAATTGAAGGGGAATTCCAGGTGAATTGAAGGTGAATTCCAGGTGAATTGAAGGTGAATTGAAGGTGAATTCCAGGTGAATTAAAGGTGAATTCCAGGTGAATTGAAGGTGAATTCCAGGTAAATTGAAGGTAAATTGAAGGTGAATTCCAGGAGAATTGAAGGTGAATTCCAGGTAAATTGAAGGTGAATTCCAGGTGAATTGAAGGTGAATTCCAGGTAAATTGAAGGTGAATTGAAGGTGAATTCCAGGTAAATTGAAGGTGAATTCCAGGTGAATTAAAGGTGAATTGAAGGTGAATTGAAGGTGAATTCCAGGTGAATTGAAGGTGAATTGAAGGTGAATTCCAGGTGAATTGAAGGTGAATTTAAGGTGAATTGAAGGTGAATTCCAGGTGAATTGAAGGTGAATTGAAGGTGAATTTAAGGTGAATTGAAGGTGAATTCCAGGTGAATTGAAGGTGAATTGAAGGTGAATTGAAGGTGAATTGAAGGTGCCTCCAGCTGTATAACGTGTCCCTGCAGCTCTGACGGACACCGACTGCTCTCTGGACAACGGCGGCTGCGACCACGAGTGCTGGGCGAGCGCGGACGGGCTGGGGAGGAGCTGCGGCTGCCTGGGCGGCTTCACGCTGCACGCCGACGCCAAGAGGTGCAACCCCAAAGGTGAGGGGGCGGGGCCTCGGCCTGCACACGGGGGACAGGCCACGCCCACACATCCCCCCCCCCTCTGTCTCCACAGGACCCTCCTCCTGCGGCCGGCTGCTCATCAGCAGGTCCTCCTTCAGCAAGCCCCGAGACGGCCTGCTGCCCTGGATGGTGGGGGGGGAGGTGGGCCGCAAGGGGGAGAGCCCCTGGCAGGTGACTCTACTGCCTCTACTGTGCCTCTACTGTGACTCTACTGGCCTCTACTGTGCCTCTACTGTGGCTCTACTGGCCTCTATTGGCCTCTACTGTGCCTCTACTGTGCCTTTATTATGTATTTACTATGTCTTTATTTTGCCTTTACTGTGCCTTTATAGTTATTTTACTCTTTTATTCTACATTTATTCTTCCTTTATTGTAATCATTCTTCTATTATGTATTAAACTTTGTGTCACGTTTGTTGTACATGTGTTCTGCATGTTTCCTAAACGCTGCTCCGTGACTGGTCGGCTCCTCGTCCAATCAGGCGCTGCTGCTGGACGCCAGAGGGAGTTTCCAATGCGGCGGCGTCCTGATCCACGAGAACTGGGTTCTGACCGCCGCCCACTGCCTGGAGCACAGCTTCCGGTTTAGAGTCCGACTGGGTGAGCAGGACCCGGCATGGGGACCCATCAGGACCACGGTTCTGGACCCGAGTTTTTCCTGTTTTATTTTGAAGTCCCTGTCTTATTTCCTGTTTCCCTGCACTTCCTTCCCTGTGATTGTCGTGTGAATATCCAGCCCCGCCCTCATTGGTTCCACATGTGTCTCGTTCCCCACACCAGGACCATGTTTCTGGACTATGGTTCTGGTACATGGTTCTGGACCACGGTTCTGGACCACGGTTCTCGAGGGGCGGTGCTGCAGAACGACTAATGGAGGAACCGGTGTCTCCTCAGGCGACTACGAGCGGCACCGGGACGAGGGCACCGAGGTGACCCTGAAGGTGGCGAAGACGTTCCGGCACCCGCAGTACGACAGCCGGACCGTGGACAACGACATCGCCCTGCTGCGCCTGCAGACGCCCGCCCCCTTCTCGCAGTACGTGGTGCCCGCCTGCCTGCCGGGCCGCGACATGGCCGAGCGGGTGCTGCACCTGAACGGCACCGTCACCGTGGTGACCGGCTGGGGCAAGAAGGACATGAACGACACCGGCTTCAGCTCGGCGCTGAACGTCATCCGGGTGCCGCTGGTGGAGCGCGGCCTCTGCTCCCGCCAGATGACCCACAACATCTCCGACAACGTGCTGTGCGCCGGCGTCCTCGGGCAGCGCGCGGACGCCTGCGAGGGCGACAGCGGCGGCCCGATGGTCGCCCTGTACCGGGACACCTGGTTCCTGGTGGGCCTGGTGTCCTGGGGCGAGGGCTGCGGCCGCATGGACAAGCTGGGCGTCTACACCAAGGTGTCCAACTACAACCAGTGGATCAGCGGCGTGCAGGAGGCCTGGGACCGAGGAGACCAGCCCCCGGCCCCGAGGGTCTGACCCCACGGCCACGCTCGGGTGACCCCGAGGTGACCCCCATGTGACCCTGTAACCCCCATGTGACCCTGTGAACCTGTTGTGACGCGGTGACCCCAATAAACCGATTCCGCCTCAAGGTGCTTGGGTCATGTTCTTTGGATCTTGTGATTCTTGATGAAAATGATGATGCAACAATTTAGTTTTCAATTCAGTTTATTTGTAGAGCCCAGTTTCACAAATTACAAATGTGTCTCAGAGTGCTTTACAGTCTGTACACATAGACATCCCTGACCTTTGACCTTTGACCTCACATCGGACCAGGAACAACTCCCAAATAACCCTTGAGGAGAGAACAGAGGAGGATCCTCTCCAGGATGGACAGAACAATAGATGTCATGTGACCAGAAGACAGATTTAGAGTTAAAATACATTCAAGGAATCTGACAGAGTTTATCAATAGTTCATATTTAGGCATATTCCACCATGGAGAGTTTGGAGACCTCCCGAGTGGAGGAGTGGGCGGAGTCCCAGCAGGGCAGTGGCACAGCTGGTGTCAGGAACTCAGGACCCAACCATGGATGGTCCATCAGCAGATGGATCTATGCCGTCTCATAGGGTCACATGACCCCATGAGACGTGAAGTCAGAAGGACTCCGGGGAGAAAGCAGAGTTAGTCATGTGTGATGGAGAGATGAAGATTCATCCATAGGAGAAAGAAAAGAGGAGAGAGGTGCTCAGTGCATCCTAAACATCCCCAGCAGCTATCAGCCTCTAGCAGCATCTCCAGGTGTGGACCAGGTGAACCTGACTCAGCCCTGACTATCAGCTCTGTCAAAGAGGAAAGTCTTCAGTCTACTCTTGAAGGTGGTGACTGTGTCTGCCTCCAGGACTGAAGGTGGAAGCTGGTTCCATAAAAGAGGAGCTTGATAACTAAAGGCTCTGGCTCCCATTTTACATGTTAAGACTCTAGGAACTACAAGTAGCCCCGCATTTAGTGTGCAGCCCTCTGGTGGGGCGATACAGTACTACAAGCTCCTTAAGATATGATGGTGCATCACCAATTAAGGCTTTGTAAGTTAAGAGAAGAATTTTAAAAGTGATTCTTGATTTTACAGGGAGCCAGTGCAGAGCAGCTAGTGCAGGAGTAATGTGATCTCTTTTCTTAGTTTTAGTGAGAATACGAGCTGCAGCATTCTGGATCAACTGGAGGGACCTAAGAGATTTATTAGTGCAGCCTGATAATAAGGAGTTGACCTAAGAGACTTATAGAGCAGCCTGATAATAAGGAGTTGACCTAAGAGACTTATAGAGCAGCCTGATAATAAGTTGACTTAAGAGACTTATAGAGCAGCCTGATAATAAGTTGACTTAAGAGACTTATAGAGCAGCCTGATAATAAGGAGTTGACTTAAGAGACTTATAGAGCAGCCTGATAATAAGGAGTTGACCTAAGAGACTTATAGAGCAGCCTGATAATAAGGAGTTGACCTAAGAGACTTATAGAGCAGCCTGATAATAAGGAGTTGCAGCAATCCAGTCTCGAAGTAATGAATGTGTGAATTTTTCTGCATCTTTTTGAGACGAGATGTGCCTGATTGTTTAAATATTATGTAGATGGAAGAATGCAGTCCTTGAGATGTTCTTCAGGTGGAGTTAAAGGACAAGTCCCCATCAAAGAGAACAGAGGTTCTTTACAGTGGTGTTGGATGCTAGAGTAATGCCATCTACAGAAATCACATCACCAGATAATTGATCTCTGAGGTGTTCAGAGTAGAATGACTTCGGTTTTGTCTGAGTTTAACCCTTTAAGCCCCAAGGGACCAAATATGGTCCTTTCAAAAAGAAAATATTAAACTGTGTAAAACATTACAATAATCATGAACAAATGTATTGATGCTACACATCAAATTAATCAAGAGAACCTGGGCTACAATAATTAGTCAGCCATTTCAACACAACGCAAACACAAACTAAAATAGTTATTAAAATATCAATCATCATTTTCCCACTCGGCATGTTTCCGGAACTAGCAACCTGTAGCTTGGTGCTATTAGAAAAAAAGATGTCAAAAAGCAAGACAACTCCACACAGATTCCAAATATATTCACCAAATCCCTCTGCTCCAAAGCATCACTGAAATATGAACCAAAGACACAGCAACATGAATTGTTCCATTGCTTATGAATTTTGCAAATATTGATTTTTTTTTAGCCAAAAACTGAACACCATAAGTGTATTGAACACCATAAATAATGTACAAGTGAAATATAAGGTTTGGTACATGAATGGGGTTAGGGTTAGGGTTAGGGTTAGGGTTAGGGTTAGGGTTAGTTAAAAAATATTTGCCTGAATTCTCTCTGTACTAAACCCTCTCTAACTTTGTTCTGCTTCACTTTTTTGACATGTTTTTATGTCACTAAGACATGCTTGAATTTTAGTGAGTTGGTTAGTCTCCTCTGGTTTTATCGATAGATATAGTTGAGTATCATCTGCATAACAATGAAAGTTTATGGAGTGTTTCCTGATAATATTGCCCAAAGGAAGCATGTATAAAGTAAATACAATTGGTCCAAGCACAGAACCTTGTGGAACTCCGTGACTAACGTTGGTGGTCATGGAGGCTTCATCGTTTACAAATATAAACTGAGATCCATCTGATAAATAGGATTTAAACACTAAGGTCTAACAATACCAGTACAGAGAGGAGTCCTCTATCAGGACTAAGGTCTAACAAGACCAGTAAAGAGAGGAGTCCTCTATCAGGACTAAGGTCTAACAAGACCAGTACAGAGAGGAGTCCTCTATCAGGACTAAGGTCTAACAAGACCAGTACAGAGAGGAGTCCTCTATCAGGACTAAGGTCTAACAAGACCAGTACAGAGAGGAGTCCTCTATCAGGACTAAGGTCTAACAAGACCAGTACAGAGAGGAGTCCTCTATCAGGACTAAGGTCTAACAAGACCAGTACAGAAAGGAGTCCTCTATCAGCACTAAGGTCTAACAAGACCAGTACAGAGAGGAGTCCTCTATCAGGACTAAAGTCTAACAGGATCAGTACAGAGAGGAGTCCTCTATCAGGACTAAGGTCTAACAAGACCAGTACAGAGAGGAGTCCTCTATCAGGACTAAGGTCTAACAAGACCAGTACATAGAGGAGTCCTCTATCAGGACTAAGGTTTAACAGGATCAGTACAGAGAGGAGTCCTCTATCAGGACTAAGGTTTAACAAGACCAGTACAGAGAGGAGTCCTCTATCAGGACTAAGGTCTAACAAGACCAGTACATAGAGGAGTCCTCTATCAGGACTAAGGTCTAACAAGACCAGTACAGAGAGGAGTCCTCTATCAGGACTAAGGTCTAACAAGACCAGTACAGAGAGGAGTCCTCTATCAGGACTAAGGTCTAACAAGACCAGTACAGAGAGGAGTCCTCTATCAGCAGTAAGGTCTAACAAGACCAGTACAGAGAGGAGTCCTCTATCAGCACTAAGGTCTAACAAGACCAGTACAGAGAGAAGTCCTTTATTTGCTGCCATTAAGAGGTCATTCGTAATCTTCACCAGTGCTGTCTCTGTCTCGGTGATGTTTTCTAAATCCTGACTGAAACTCTTCAAATAAACTCTTCTGATGTAGAAAGTCACACAACTGATGTGAGACCACTTTCTCAAGGATCGTAGAGAGGAAGGGGAGGTTAGAGATCGGTCTGTAGTTACCCAACACCTCTGGATCCAGAGCAGCTTCTTCAGGAGAGGTTTAATTACAGCTACTTTGAAGGAATGTGGTACGTGGCCTGTTAACAAAGACACATTGATCATATCCAAAAGAGAGCTGCCAATTAAAGGCAAAACGTCTTTAAGCAGCCTAGTCGGGATAGGGTCCAAGAGACAGGTAGACGTGTTAGAAGTAGAAACCATTAAAGATAATTGGTCACGGTTGATGGGAGAAAAGCCATCTAAATATATACCAGGACATACAGGGGTTTCCAAAGCCATTCCACTTGAGGACAGATTGGCACTGGTTAAGGGCAAGAGATTATTAATCTTGTCCCTAATAGTTAAAATCTTCTCATTGAAGAAGTTCATAAAGTCATTACTCCTGAGGTCTATAGGAATACTGGGCTCCACAGAGCTGTGACTCTCTGTCAGCCTGGCTACAGTGCTAAAGAGAAACCTGGGGTTGTTCTTATTCTTCTCTATTACTGATGAGTAATATTCTGCTCTGGCATTGCGGAGGGCCTTCTTAGAAGTTTAAGACTATCTCGCCAAACTAAGCGGGATTCTTCCCGATTAGTTGAACGCCAAATGCTTTCAAGCTTTCGTGACGTTTGCTTTAATGTGCGGGTCTGAGGGTTATACCAGGGAGCAAACCTCCTCTTCCTCACTGTCTTCTTCTTCAGAGGGGCTATCGAGTCCAGTGTCATTCTCAGTGAGCCTGTGGCACTATCAACAAGATGATCAATCTGGGACGGACTAAAGTTAGACCAGGAGTCCTCTGTTCTATTGAGACCTGGACTAGAGTTAGACCAGGAGTCCTCTGTTCTATTGAGACCTGGACTAGAGTTAGACCAGGAGTCCTCTGTTCTATTGAGACCTGGACTAGAGTTAGACCAGGAGTCCTCTGTTCTATTGAGACATGGACTAGAGTTAGACCAGGAGTCCTCTGTTATTTGAGACCTGGACTAGAGTTAGACCAGGAGTCCTCTGTTATATGAGACCTGGACTAGAGTTAGACCAGGAGTCCTCTGTTATATTGAGACCTGGACTAGCGTTAGACCAGGAGTCCTCTGTTCTATGAGACCTGGACTAGAGTTAGACCAGGAGTCCTCTGTTATATGAGACCTGGACTAGAGTTAGACCAGGAGTCCTCTGTTCTATGAGACCTGGACTAGAGTTAAACCAGGAGTCCTCTGTTCTATTGAGACATGGACTAGAGTTAGACCAGGAGTCCTCTGTTCTATGAGACCTGGACTAGAGTTAGACCAGGAGTCCTCTGTTCTATTGAGACATGGACTAGAGTTAGACCAGGAGTCCTCTGTTCTATTGAGACATGGACTAGAGTTAGACCAGGAGTCCTCTGTTCTATAAGACCTGGACTAGAGTTAGACCAGGAGTCCTCTGTTCTATGAGACCTGGACTAGAGTTAGACCAGGATTCCTCTGTTATATGAGACCTGGACTAGAGTTAGACCAGGAGTCCTCTGTTCTATGAGACCTGGACTAGAGTTAGACCAGGAGTCCTCTGTTCTATTGAGACATGGACTAGAGTTAGACCAGGAGTCCTCTGTTCTATTGAGACATGGACTAGAGTTAGACCAGGAGTCCTCTGTTCTATGAGACCTGGACTAGAGTTAAACCAGGAGTCCTCTGTTCTATGAGACCTGGACTAGAGTTAGACCAGGAGTCCTCTGTTCTATGAGACCTGGACTAGAGTTAGACCAGGAGTCCTCTGTTCTATTGAGACATGGACTAGAGTTAGACCAGGAGTCCTCTGTTCTATGAGACCTGGACTAGAGTTAGACCAGGAGTCCTCTGTTCTATTAAGACATGGACTAGAGTTAGACCAGGAGTCCTCTGTTCTATTGAGACATGGATTAGAGTTAGACCAGGAGTCCTCTGTTCTATGAGACCTGGACTAGAGTTAGACCAGGAGTCCTCTGTTCTATGAAACCTGGACTAGAGTTAGACCAGGAGTCCTCTGTTATATGAGACCTGGACTAGAGTTAGACCAGGAGTCCTCTGTTCTATGAGACCTGGACTAGAGTTAGACCAGGAGTCCTCTGTTCTATTGAGACATGGACTAGAGTTAGACCAGGAGTCCTCTGTTCTATTGAGACATGGACTAGAGTTAGACCAGGAGTCCTCTGTTCTATGAGACCTGGACTAGAGTTAGACCAGGAGTCCTCTGTTCTATGAGACCTGGACTAGAGTTAGACCAGGAGTCCTCTGTTATATGAGACCTGGACTAGAGTTAGACCAGGAGTCCTCTGTTCTATGAGACCTGGACTAGAGTTAGACCAGGAGTCCTCTGTTCTATGAGACCTGGACTAGAGTTAGACCAGGAGTCCTCTGTTCTATGAGACCTGGACTAGAGTTAGACCAGGAGTCCTCTGTTCTATTGAGACATGGACTAGAGTTAGACCAGGAGTCCTCTGTTCTATTGAGACATGGACTAGAGTTAGACCAGGAGTCCTCTGTTCTATGAGACCTGGACTAGAGTTAGACCAGGAGTCCTCTGTTATATGAGACCTGGACTAGAGTTAGACCAGGAGTCCTCTGTTCTATGAGACCTGGACTAGAGTTAGACCAGGAGTCCTCTGTTATATGAGACCTGGACTAGAGTTAGACCAGGAGTCCTCTGTTATATGAGACCTGGACTAGAGTTAGACCAGGAGTCCTCTGTTATATGAGACCTGGACTAGAGTTAGACCAGGAGTCCTCTGTTCTATGAGACCTGGACTAGAGTTAGACCAGGAGTCCTCTGTTCTATTGAGACATGGACTAGAGTTAGACCAGGAGTCCTCTGTTATATTGAGACATGGACTAGAGTTAGACCAGGAGTCCTCTGTTCTATTGAGACATGGACTAGAGTTAGACCAGGAGTCCTCTGTTCTATGAGACCTGGACTAGAGTTAGACCAGGAGTCCTCTGTTCTATGAGACCTGGACTAGAGTTAGACCAGGAGTCCTCTGTTCTATTGAGACATGGACTAGAGTTAGACCAGGAGTCCTCTGTTCTATGAGACCTGGACTAGAGTTAGACCAGGAGTCCTCTGTTCTATGAGACCTGGTATTGAATCAAGTGCAGAAGGAATCTCTTCTTTAAATTTAGCTACAGCACTGTCAGTTAGACATCTGGTGTAGGAACTTTTGACTAGCGGTGTACACTCCGGTAGTATAAACTCAAAAGTTATAAGGCTGTGGTCTGACAGAAGAGGATTCTGTGGGAAGACCTTCAGATGCTCAATGTCAACGCCATATGTAAGAACAAGATCAAGCGTGTGGCCAAAGCTGTGAGTGGGTTTCTGTACTCTCTGACGAAAGACGATCGAGTCCAACAATGAGATGAATGCAGTACCTAGGCAATCATTACCAACATCCACATGAATATTAAAATCTTCTACAATAATAACTTTATCAGTTTTAAGAACCAAACTTGATATAAATTCTGATATAAACTCTGAATATGGACCGGGTGGCCGGTACAGAATCACAAATAGAATCGGCTGTAATGTTTTCCAGGTTGGATGTGAAAGACTAAGAACAAGGCTTTCAAATGAGTCGTAATTTAATTTAGGTTTAGGATTTATTAAAAGGCTCGAGTCAAAGATGGCTGCTACTCCACCTCCTCCACCTCCTCCTCCACCTCCTGGAGGAATGTGAGTATTAATCTGAGCTGGAGGAGTCGACTCATTGAGGCAGACATATGCTTCATGGCGCAGCAGGTTTCAGTTAGACAACATGGATCAATGTGATTATCTGTTATTAAACCATTTAGTAACATTACAGGGTGGCGGGCCGCTCCTGTTATAATGTAAGGGGAAACACTGAAAATATATATATATATATATATATATATATATATATATATATATATATATATATATATATATAAATATATCCATAAACATGCAGAAGAATCACAAATGTATTCATTTGTTTGTCTTTTATTTTACAGAAAGCAGAAAACACTTAAAACTAAACAATCTGACGTGTTTCTAGTTTTGAATTATTGCTTTGAAATAACACACACAAACACACACACAAACACACACACAGACAACCACACAGACACACACACAGACACACACACACAGACAGACACACACACAGACACACACAGACACACACACACACACAGACACACACACAGACACACACACAGACACACACACAGACACACACAGACACACACACAGACACACACACACAGACACACACACACAGACACACACACACAGACACACACACACACACACAGACACACACACAGAGACACACACACAGAGACACACACACACACAGACAAACACACACACACACACAGACAGACACACACAGACACACAGACACACACACACACAAACACACACACACACACAGACAAACACACAGACACACAGACAGACACACACAGACACACACACACACACACAGACACACACACACACAGACACACAGACACACACACACACAGACAAACACACAGACACACAGACAGACACACACAGACACACACACACACAGACACACACACACAGACACACACACACACAGACACACACACACACAGACACACACACACACACACAGACACACACAGACAGACACACAGACACACACACACACACACACAGACACACACACACACACACAGACACACAGACACACACACACACACAGACACACACACACACACACAGACACACAGACACACACACACACACAGACACACACACACACACACAGACACA
This sequence comes from Liparis tanakae, assembly GCA_036178185.1. NCBI lineage: Eukaryota > Metazoa > Chordata > Actinopteri > Perciformes > Liparidae > Liparis > Liparis tanakae. Next base: position 22,350,038 of record CM070098.1, read on the forward strand.
CAGACAGACACACACACACACACACACACACACACACAGACACACACACCCCTCTGGTTTTAATACATTTGATCTTTCAGTGATAATAACTTTAATCTGCTTATGAACTTCTAACTAATGTTTTGTGCTGAATATGAAGATATTCACCAAAACAAAGATCCTCTGAACAACAGATGCTCTGTAGTTCAGAGGATGTTCGTACTAAACTATGTTCAGAGATAAAGATCATCTTTAGTTTACGATGTTAAACTGGGTTAAATCTAGTTATTTAAAAATATTGAATATCAGCACAACAGAATAATACAGTATATATATATATATATATATATATATATATATATATATATATATATATATATATATATGCACACATCTATATCTGTTCCTGTTGTTTATATTGTCCAGCATTGTATTTATTCACATCCTTTACTTTACTCCTGCTCCTCTTTTGCTCTCTGGTCAGATGCTCAACACTTTTCGATGTCTTAGTACTTGTACTCTGCAATGACAATGAATTGAATCTGAATATACTGTATACATATATATTACGATAAATACATATTCTCTGAGCACAAATGTAAAAAATAAAAAGCTCTTGTCTCCGTCTGAGTCTACATGTTGTCATGGCAACTAAAGTCTTCAATAAACTACTTTACATATGGAGCGTTTAAACACTGTGCTTACTTAAACTTACTATTATTATTATTATTATTATTATTATTATTATTATTATTATTATTATGAAGTGCCTTATTCTCTTAATAATGTTCTTTAATTAAAGTCTCTATTCTTTGCTTTATTCTTTTTATTTTGCCATTTATAATCATATTTTATTATCTTAAAGGAAGTGGACTTAATTATGAAGCCGATTAAAACATCAACGCTCCGACATGTTACGGTTGAAGAGATTTCTGGGGGCGAGTCTCTCTCTCTCTCTCTCTCCGTCCTCGTCTCTTCTTCAGCTCCTGCTCGTATCTCTGCAGCTGAGCCCTGAAGCCGGAGTTCGGGTCGGTCTCATGACGAGCCGTCTTCACTTTCTAGAGGAAACACGTCAAATAAACAAGTGTTAGAGCTGCATTCTCTCTCCTGACCACCAGGGGGCTCCTCTGGTTGTATAGAAGTCTATGCTTCATGTGTTAGAGCTGCATTCTCTCTCCTGACCACCAGGGGGCTCCTCTGGTTGTATAGAAGTCTATGCTTCATGTGTTAGAGCGGCATTCTCTCTCCTGACCACCAGGGGGCTCCTCTGGTTGTATAGAAGTCTCTATCGTGACTCTACTTCCCTCAGTAAACATTGTAAACATGAGTTCATGTCTTAGTCTCTAGTTTCAAGTCTTCTTCTATACAGCATGATGTCATCCTTCAGACTTTCTTTAGAGCCCCTAGAGCAGCGGGCGCGTTAGGGGCGGGGCTACTGGCCCTCTGTCAGCACTCTGTGGAGGTTACCGTGGTAACAGATACTCTCTGCGCTTCAGTTTTTGCCCACGCAGCGTTGGTGTGACCAGGGGTCACCCGAGGTCACGGCGACAACAACAAACGGAGGCTACCTGCAGCGCGGCGCCGAGCGACAGCCCGCGGTGCTTCATCAGGTAGGCGGCGCACACGGCGGCCGAGCGGCTGCGCCCGTTCTTGCAGTACACGACGCCGCGCCCCCCGAGCTCCGCCTCCCTCTGGATGGCGTCGGCGCAGCGGTCGAAGTGGGCGTACAGGTCCTCGGCCGGGTCGTCGTACACCGGCACGCGCAGCTTGGCCACGGCGGCCGAGCCGGGGAACGGCTGGCGCCGCGACACGTTGATGCAGAGCGTCACCGCCTCCTGCTGGAGGAGCTCGTCGCTGCAGGCCGAGCGCGCGTTGCTGATGAACAGCGCGCTGGTCACCTGGCACAGCTGCAGCATCGCTCTGACCTCTGACCTCTGACCTCTGACCCGACAGGGCTTCCTGACTCCCCGACTCTGGGGCGGAGAGACAGGAAACAGCTGACGCCGGCTTCAGGGACAAATAACATGTAAACAACTAAACAAACAAACAAAACGTCACATATATATACACATATATATATATATATATATATATACATATATATATATATACATACACATATATATACACATATATATATATATATATACACATATACACACATATATATTTATATATATATATACACACATATATATATATACATATATATACATATATTTATATATATATATATACACATATATATACATACACATATATATATATACATATATTTATATATATAGTATATACACATATATATAAACACACATATATATATACACATATACACACATATATTTATATATATACACATATATATACACATATACACACACATATATATATATAGTATACACATATATATACACATATACATACACATATATATATATATATTTATATATATACATATATATACACATATACACACACATATATATATATAGTATACACATATATATACACATATACATACACATATATATATATATATATATACATATATACACATATATATACACATATATATATATATATATATATATATATATATATATAAATAAAATTATAAAGTTGTTGTGGTAAACGCAGTGTTACAATAAACCTGCAGTCCTTGAACGCATCACACAAGGGCAGACGGACTCACGTGCAGCTTCCTCCTCTCGCGCTTCTTCTACTTCTTCTTCTTCTTTTTCCTCTTCCTCCTGAAGGAACGCGTGTCCTGTTGGTTCCTGCAGACTGAAGACGGTTCTGGTGGATCCGGTCCGTCCAGGTCTCCCGGTGACCCCCAAGTGATCCTGATCAACACGCACAGCTGCGAGAGCCACTGCACGGGCTGACAGCGGCTCCGGGTCCTAGTGCCCATCACCCAGGTGGCCAGGTAGAGACCAGGAGGCTGTGCAGCTGGGAAATATATTAAATACATATAGTTAGACATAGTATATACATACCCCAAAACATAAACATATATAAAAATATAAATACATATTTATATATGTTTTTATATATACACATACATCAATATATAATAAATATATTGAAATATATAAATATATATTTATATAAAAAATATCTTGATATTTATATATATAAAGATTTATATTTATATAAATGTATAAATATATGTATATTCATACATTTAAATATATTTATATTCATAAATATATATATATATATATATCAATATACTTATTTATAAATACATCCTATTATCATTATCGTGGAGTTCAATATTTATGACTTAAGCTTGTACCACATAAACTTCACTGTTATTAAATATGTAATTTCATTGTCAGTAGTTCCTCTGAGCCGTGCCCAGGCCACAGCGCCCCCTAGTGGCCGACGGCCGACTCTCTTTATGGTCAAACATAAATTCCGTCGGCAACGACAAAAATACAGAAAGAAGTGAAGGAAGTGAATTTATTGGAGAAGTCGTCACATGCAGACAGCGACGTAGAAGCCGTGTGTCGTCAATACTTTATTAGCAAACCAGAAAAACAACAACAACAACACAAAGTGAGGGAACAACCTGTGTGTTTCTGTACAAGTCCAAATATACTACAATATGTACTATAATACAACTGATTACATGTCAGTGTGCAGCAGGCAAAGGAAACGTCCTTTTCCAGAGGCGTCGCTTCTCAGGTCCGGCTAACGCTACAATGCTAAGCTAACGTTCCCCGAACAAAGTGCAGCGTTTCGTGTCGTTCGCCTCAGAACCAAAACAAGCTAAACCTCGCTCACATTCAGAAACGCTTCCTTTCCTTTTAGGTAAAAGCAAAACACGAGAAACTAGTGAAACGCGGGATGACATGTACACATTAGTCGTTGTTTGTGTTCCTGATTAGCTTAGCTTAGCATCAAGTGTGTTCCTGATTAGCTTAGCTTAGCATCAAGTCTGTCGTGTCCCCTTCACACCTTCCAGTAGCCGGGCTAGCCGTTTCCACTCGCCGCCTCGTCTTTGTGCTAAGCTAACGAAGGCCAGCTATCCACAAGAGGGATGAGCTGTACAATGTAACCTCTGAACAGAGAGGACACGCCGCAAAGCATGCTGGGAAAACACTTCCCACAGCGTTCTCATTGGCGGCAGGTCACGACTTTGAATCTTCTCCAACTCTGAAGTCGTCAGAAGACGTCCTCCCCCGTGTTTACTTCCTCCCCCGTGTTCACTTCCTCCCTTGTGTTCACTTCCTCCATTGAGTTTACTTCCTCCCCCGTGTTTACTTTCTCCCTCGTGTTCACCTTCCGTGTTCACTTCCTCCATCATGTTCACTTCCTCCCTTGTGTTCACTTCCTCTCTCGTGTTTACTTCCTCCCCGTGTTTACTTCCTCCATCGTGTTTACTTCCCCCCGTTTACTTCCTCCCTCGTGTTCACTTCCTCCCTCGTGTTTACTTCCTCCCTCGTGTTCACTTCCTCCCTCGTGTTCACTTCCTCCACTGTGTTTACTTCCTCCCTCATGTTTACTTCGTGAACATCACTTCCCCCTCTTGAACATAACTTCCTCCTCGTGAACATCACTTCCCCCTCTTGAACATCACTTCCACCTCTTGAACATCACTCCCTCCTCGTGAACATCACTTCCCCCTCTTGAACATCACTTCCTCCTCTTGAACATAACTTCCTCCTCGTGAACATCACTCCCTCCTCGTGAACATCACTTCCCCCTCTTGAACATCACTTCCTCCTCATGAACATCACTTCCCCCTCGTGAACATCACGTCCCCCTCTTGAACATAACTTCCTCCTCGTGAACATCACTTCCCCCTCGTGAACATCACGTCCCCCTCTTGAACATCACTTCCTCCTCGTGAACATCACTTCCTCCCTCAAGTTCACTTCCTTCAGAAACAATGGATTCTATGTTTTCCGATCTGAACTCCCCAAAGTTTAACGTCCCAAGATCAACGAAGTTTATTTGTTTAAAAAATAAATAAAAGCATTCATTCACATATATATATATATATATATATATATGTATATATATATCTCAAACCTCATTAACGTCGTTCACCAGCTGGTCTGACGTGTATTTTACACGATAAAATCTTTCTTCCAGAAGGACTTTTGGTCTTAAAGGTAAAAACAAGCGTTTAAATATCTTTGTTGTCCGTCCCATGTGACCACTTCACATGACCACTGTGTGACATGTGAAGTGGTCATGTGACCGGTTTCCTGGAGAGAGGAAAGAACAGAGAGACGGGCCCATCGTGTGAAACTAAAACATCATGTTGACTTAAGAGAACACAGACCCTGTGTGTGTGTGTGTGTGTGTGTGTGTGTGTGTGTGTGTGTGTGTGTGTGTGTGTGTGTGTGTGTGTGTGTGTGTGTGTGTGCAAACACACAAGCGCGTGCGAGTCAAGACGCCTCGTGGGTTGTCAGAGAAGTGGGCGGGGCTCTGGAGTGGGCGGGGCTCTGGAGTCATGCAGCAAAGACAACGACACACGGTGACGACTTGAGGATCCGACCTGCGGCGTTCTGACCCGGAGCGGGGGGGGGGCCGTGTGCACGTGTGTGTGTGTGTGTGTGTGGGGGGGGGGGGGGAGATCAGGAGTGATCCATGGGTTCGGTCTGCTCGTCGTCCTGACTCTCCATCTCCTCTGGCTCCTCCCCCTTCCCGTCCGCTTTCCCGGCTGCCGGTGGGCCGTCCTCTGTAGCCGGCGGCGCGCCGGCTTCAGACTTATTAGTCCCGCCCCCTCCAGCCTGCAGGTGGCGCTCCATGGAGGCCTGGATGGAGGACACCATCTCCTGCAGCTTCCGGCGCTGCTGCTCCATCAGGCCGCGGTCCGGGCCGCGCCCGGCCTTCGTGGTCACGAAGCCCGGCGCCATGCGGACCGGCTCCCTGGTGGCGTCCTCGGGAATGTCCGACAGGTCCGGCGGGCCCCGGGACACGCTGGCGCTCAGGTCCACGCCGCTGCTGTGCTGGCGCGTGATAGGCCGGCGCTCCGGAGGGGAGGCGGCGCCGGCGCTGCCCAGCGAGTGGCCTTTGCCCTGGAAGGCGGCGACGCTCTGCTCCTTCTTGCGGACGACGCCGCCGCCGCCGGGCCGCAGGGCGCCGTGGGAGGGGCTCCCCTCTCTGCTGCCCCCGGTGGCCGTCTCGGAGCGCAGCCGGACCAGCGCCTCCGTCGCCAGCTCCTCCACGTCGGGGCCGACGGGGAAGTGTCCGGCGGCGTCCACGCACAGCTCCAGGCGCTCCTCGACGGCGTTGCACACGAAGGTCTTCCCCGTCAGGTGGGGCAGCGTGCAGTGCTTCCCCTCCATCAGGCCTGGAACACAGCAGGGCGGCTCTGGTCATGTGACTCAAACAGCCAATCAGGGCTCAGACCAACAAGAGCTAGTGACGTTAGCTAGTGACGTTAGCAGCACCGCTAACGGAGAACCAGGAGCTTCACCTCAGTTAGATGGTGGTGCGTTCAGGCTCTGCTCAGTGAACATGAGTCCTGAAGGTAGATGGTAATAACGTTCTCATGGTGCGTTCCACATGAATATATAATAATATTGTGTATTTATTACACGACTAACGATAACGGCGAGTAGTTATTGAAGCGTACCCATGTCCTTCTTCACGATGTTGTAGAAGACGCCGCCCCGCTGGAACAAGTGCGGCAGCTTCTTGGCGTACGACCAGACGTCCTCACCTGGAACAGAGGGGGAGAACCGGATTCAACGACCAGGCTCAGAACCCCTGAACGCACCACGATTTTCAAAGAATGTCACAGAATATAATTAAAGCAGAAGAATCGATTTAATCCTAAAATATAAGAATTAATGTGAATATCAGAGCTGAGAAATCAACCATACACACATGTGTGTGTGTGTATATATATATATACATATATATATATATATATATATATATATATATACATATACACATACACATACACACACACATATATATGTATTGTTTTCAGTGATGAACAGACTAGTCACATGATCCTAGTGACCATGTGACCATGTGACCATGTGACCATAAAGACCGGGTCCCGTCTCACCCATCAAGGTTGCTAGGAGACAGAGGGAGGACATCTCCAGGTCGATGCTGTCCTGGAGCTCGCGGTCGCTCGTCCTGCCGGGCGCCACGACGTCTTCGGTCTCGGCGGCGTGCGAGCCGGAGGCCCCGAGGCCGGCGGCGCCGGGGTCCTCGTCCTCGGGCACCCTCAGTATCTCCACCGTCACGCGGTCGCCGTGCCGCAGCGCCGCCGGCTCGTCTTCCTCGCCGGCCTCGGGCGGCGGCAGCTCTTTGGGCGGGAAGCCGTGGCGGATGCACTGCCGCGCCGGCGGCACGCCGAACTGTCCGGAGATGCTGGCCTGCAGCTCCGAGAAGGTGGTGCGCAGACGCAGGGTCAGCATGGCCTGGCGCCCGTCGCTCGTGGTCACTCGGATCTTCTTCTCCTGATTGGACGACGGGGATTTGGTGGGCGTGGCGGAGGAAGAGGTGGTGGTTTCCGGAGACCCGCCGGGGGAGGACGCCCGGCCCCGGACCCTCTGGTCCTGGTCCTCCTGGACCTTCTGGTTCTGGACCTCCTGAACCTTCTGGTCCTGGACCCTCTGGTCCTTCTGGTCCTGGACCCTCTGGTCCTGCTCCAGCTGGTCGGTGCGGCGCCTCTGGCTGACGGCGGCCCGCTCCCCGATGCTCTGCTGCACGCCGCGCTCCGCCCGGCTCATGGTCAGCTCCTCCCGGTGGAGCGTCTTGGACTTGGGGCCCGTCAGGATGATCTTGGCGGGCGGCCGGGGGTCCGGCGCGGCCTCGGCCCCGTCGGTCAGCCGGCGGTCGTGAGCCCCGGCGACGGCCACCGGGTTGTACTCGTCCGGGTTCTTCTTGGCCGTGTGGTGCAGGATGGTGTTCACCACCTTCTGCACCAGCAGCTCGCTGCCAAACTCCCCGGGGAAGTGCTTGGTCACCAGCTTCATGGCCACGGCGTACACGTTGCTGTTCAGCGCCGAGCCGGCCGCCTCGTACTGGAACCAGTACACCGTCTCGCGCACGGCGCGCCCGGCCCACTCCAGCGTGATGGGGAAGGCCTCCGGCAGGTTGTCGTACTCCTCGCCCTCCCAGAAGTGCTTGAAGCCGCAGCCGCACTTGCCCCCGTGGGAGCGCGCGTTGGTGCGGTCTCCGTCAAGGTAGGCCACGGCGCCGCTGCCCAGGACGCGGCGCACCGCCGTGCCGTGGCACCAGCTGCAGGCGGCGAGCGCGCTGCCCTTGTAGTCCGGCGCCAGCGCGTCGCTGCGCGGGTCGTAGGAGCACACCACGCTGCTCAGGGGGAAGCTGTAGTTCTTGTCGGGCCGCAGCTGGCCGTGCGTGGCCGTGGCCAGGTCGTACAGCTTCCCGCCGGGAACCAGCCACTCCGGCGGCACGTGCAGCTCGGAGAGGGCGCCGCAGAGCAGGCAGCGGCGCAGCCGGTTCTCCGTCACCGACTTCTTCGCCGCCTCCGTCACCTCCTCCGGCTGCACGCCGATCACGCCGGTGCGCCGGTAGACGTACTGGTGCACGTCGGCCACCAGCGCCGGGTGGATGCCGTGCCGCTCCGTGAACACCTCCTCCATGGCGCTCACCAGGCGCAGCAGGTACTTGTCCTGCAGGCCGCGGTCGCCGCCGATCACGCAGCCGCCGTCCGGCTCCAGCTTCACGTACTTGCGGATCAGCTCCTGCGGGACGCCCCAGGCCTTGGGCAGCAGGCGGGCCGGCAGCGTGGGCGGCGCCGCGTGCCGGACCCCCACCAGGGGGATGTAGTGGTTGCGGCCCGAGCTGCTC
>CM070098.1:22366315-22463815 GCA_036178185.1 Liparis tanakae
GTCACCCTTCTTCTTCGGCTTGGTTCCCAGCAGACGGAGAGAAGGACGAGCATGGCGAGTAAAGACCCCGCAGTAAGTGGCCCCTCCGGCCCCTCCGGCCCCTCCGGCCCCTCGGGCCCCTCGGGCCCCTCGGGCCCGCAGCATGGCCGCCTTCTGTCCAAGCGTCCTCGCGCCGCTGTTTCCCGCTCTTTTGCATGACGTCTCGCGCCGTTAGCGTTCTTTAAAACGGCAAGTCATGTACGCGAGTCAGGCGCCAGCTAGCTCCCCGTGTGCCGCGTAACGTTCTCGCTGCTGCACGCAGCCACCGGTGAGATGACGCGTTCTGCTCGTGTCTCTTGGATCCGGCTCACCGGAGCTCACCGGAGCTCACCGGAGCTCACCGGAGCTCACCGGAGCTCACCGGGCGGCTCCGACTCCCCGGTAACGTGCTGCCCGCAGGTGTTACGGTATATCTGGCGACTTTTCACTTATAGCTGTCCTCTTGAATGCCTGCTTGGTTTTAAAGTTGTCAGCCCCTCTCGTACACTTAATAATATATACTATAGAAATTACACAATGCGGCCTTCAAGAGGGCAGCTACCTGTTCTCTTATTTTCAACAGCTGTCACTGTTGCAAGTCCGTTTCTCAGTCGGCGGGTTGGCGGTTCAATCCCCGCGCTAGTCGATGTGTCCTTGAGCAGGAAACGTAACTGTCTCCGGTGTGTGAAAGTAGCATGACTCGGTCGCTCTGGATAAACGCGTGAGCTAACGGAGGTTAATGGAACTACACCGGAGCGGCGGTTCAACGTCTCCAGGTAACACGGTCGCTTCTTGCACCGTAACACCAGTGGACGAGCACGATGCGCAGACCGCTCCGGCTGAAGGTCACTCCGGGCTCGGTGTCCTGGGTCTTCACCCACTACACGTTGTTTGTACACGTCCTGAGGCCCCCGGACCCGTGAGGGCCCCCGGACCCGTGAGGGCCCCCGGACCCGTGAGGGCCCCCGGACCCGTGAGGGCCCCCGGACCCGTGAGGGCCCCCGGACCCGTGAGGGGCCCCCGGACCCGTGAGGGGCCCCGGACCCGTGAGGGGCCCCGGACCCGTGAGGGCCCCCGGACCCGTGAGGGGCCCCGACAAGTCCTGGAAATTAAATCCCAAACGTTTTGGAGAAGTCCTGGCAGTGTTTTATATTCACATCTTCATGTTAAACAATAGTTTAATTAAAAGAATAAACATGTACATGAGTGTTAATTCTTTTAATTAAACTGCTGGTTATTTACTGTAAGCTGTGGAATTACCATTGTTGGTTTAAATACGATTCTTCATGTCCGTGGTTCTACGCCTGTGGTTCTCCGTGTCCGTTGACCCTCTCCGTGGTTCTACATGTCCGTGGTTCTACGTGTCCGTGGTTCTACATGTCCGTGGTTCTCCGTGTCCGTTGACCCTCTCCGTGGTTCTACATGTCCGTGGTTCTACATGTCCGTGGTTCTACATGTCCGTGGTTCTACATGTCCGTGGTTCTACATGTCTGTGGTTCTACATGTCTGTGGTTCTACATGTCTGTGGTTCTACATGTCTGTGGTTCCACATGTCTGTGGTTCTCTGTGTCTGTGGTTCTCCGTGTCTGTGGTTCTGTGTCTGTGGTTCTCAGTGTCTGTGGTTCTCCGTGTCTGTGGTTCTCCGTGTCCGTTGACCCGGTCCGTGGTCCTCAGGGTTTCGTGCAGCAGCTGCGGCAGATGGCGGCCCGGATGTCGGGCGGGCCCCGGGGGGCCGGGCTGGGCCTGAAGCTGCTGGCCGGAGCCGGAGCGCTGGCCTTCGCCGTGAAGGAGGCGACCTACACCGGTACTTCAGGGGGGGGAGAACACGACGAGAACCCGACGGGGAACCGTGTGACGTTCTGGGCGTTTATCTGACGTTGTGTGTGCAGTGGAGGGCGGGCAGCGAGCCGTCATCTTCAACCGGGTCGGGGGGATGCAGATGGACACCGTGCTCTCAGAGGGGCTCCACTTCAGGTGAGGCCGGAAGGGCTTTTCAAAGTAAAAGCGCTTCCTCCAGAGATCATTAAAGAGCGTCGTTTTTCCCACAGTCCCTGAACGTGTCGCGTGTGAGCAACTGCAAGCGACCGTTTTATCCTGGTATATGTGACCTCTGGGATCCTGAAGTCACTGCGGTAGTTGCAGTATTATTGTGTCGGTGCAGAACACGAGTGGGAGGGGAGGATGATTACTGCACTTTACTTTGGCGGGACAGTTTTTTTAAATAGAAATAACTTTTAAATGGTCAATTTCAGTTTTTTGGGGATGAAAATTAGTCGTTTAGATTAATTAAAAAAAAGTTTAACAAATGTCCTGCGTATTTATTTAAATGTTCTCGTGGTGGTAAGTAAAGGTTATTGGGACTAACTATTGGGACTTATATTACTATTATCTGTTTTTAAATATCAAGTGTTCTAAAATTAAAAGTGCAGAAATAAATAAATAACGTTGCTCGTCACAAATCTCATAAATACAGAAACGAGTGATAATAAAATAAAGAGGCAATGTGGTCGTATAATAATACTAAACATCATGAGTTTATTCTGTGTAACCGGGGCGGTCTCTTGGTCTCTGCAGGATTCCCTGGATCCAGTACCCCATCATCTACGACATCAGGGCCAGACCCAGGAAGATCTCCTCGCTCACCGGGAGCAAAGGTCAGACCAAGTTTACTGCCTGTAGAGGTAGACACCTGTCAATCACCCGGTAGCCCCGCCCACAAAGCGTCCCCAGCTTTATGGTCCGACTAACTGACGACATCATGCCGTAGACACTCGGACTATTTACACTTAAGTATTCATACAAAGAATGACATCCATTCATTTTGTAAGTTTTAAAAACAAAGTAGTTAATGAGAGGAGGTGGAGCTTCAAGGGTGGGACTGGCTGTGGTAGTAGCGGGGCCCCTCCAGCAGGGGGCCCATGTGGTAGTAGCGGGGCCCCTCCAGCAGGGGGCTCCTGCAGAGTTTGTACGGTCACGGAAAACCTGGAAAAGTCATGTAATTTTAAAATAGTCATTCCTAGGCCTGGAAAAGTCATGGAAAAATCTTAAATCACAAAAGTTTTGGAAAAGTCATGGAAATGTGTTATATTCACGTGTTCATTTGCGTCGACTTTCAAATATTAATGTTTTTGAAAGAAAGACGCTCAAAATATAAGCTGGCATACGCTCTCTTACTGGTGGCGCTCTCTTTTCTCTTTGCAAGTGAACGCACCGTAACTAGAAAGTCCGCCGAGCGGAACTCCTCTCTCCGGTAGCAGCAGCTTGATACCCGGTGCTGGAACAGACGCCCTAACCGTGGTGGCAATGCTGCCACTGAACAGGGTTCTTACGCTCATGGAAAACCTGGAAAAGTCATGGAATTTTAAAATGGTCATTTCCAGGCCTGGAAAAGTCATGGAAAAAAACTTAAATCATAAATGTTTTGGAAAAGTCATGAAAATTTATTATAATCACAGCAAGTTTGAAATAATGTTTTTTTTAAAGAAAGATGCTCAAAATATAAGCCGGCGTACACAAAATGTATTCATGTTTTTACCGAGATTTCAGTTTGGTCGTGGACTGGTGAACATGTCAGAACCCTGCCTGAAGGAGAACGCCTCACATTGTTCTTTAAATCATGGAAGAAGGCAGCCTGGTGTTTGACGCTCGTCTATCTGCTCCTTGTGGCGCCTTCACCTGTTGAAGGACCGCAGATGTATTTGCACATGGAGGACAATAGTTTGATTAAAAGAATAAAGAAGTATATAAATGTTTATAAGAATAAACTTGTATGTGTATTTTTTTTAATCAAACTATTGTCTCATCTAAGGTATACTGTGCTGAAATACTAAATATTCTCACTTTCATGTCGACACCGAGAGTTCAGTTTGGTGATGGACATTTGGTAAGAGTCGTGGCGATGCCCTGGTCAGCATGTGACCCCCCCCCCCCCCCCCCCAGACCTCCAGATGGTGAACATCTCTCTGCGCGTGCTGTCGCGGCCGCTGGCCTCCAACCTGCCCGCCCTGTACCAGCAGCTGGGGAAGGACTACGACGAGCGCGTGCTGCCCTCCATCGTCAACGAGGTGCTGAAGAGCGTGGTGGCCAAGTTCAACGCCTCGCAGCTCATCACGCAGCGCGCGCAGGTACCCGCCTCGCCCACGGGCCCTGAACGTGGCCCGCCCTCAGCACCGCACGTCTAATGCGGGGTTCGTACGCTCATGGAGAACCTGGACAAGTCATGGAATTTTAAAATGGTCATTTCCAGGCCTGGAAAAGTCATGGTAAAAACTTACATCATAAAAGTCATGGAAATTTGTTGTAATCACATTCATTTACACCGAGTTTGAAATAATTAATGTTTTTTTATTTTTAAGAAAGAAGCTCAAAATATAAGCCGGCCTACGCTCTCAATACGCTACATTTTCTAAATTGTTCATCTTTATACCGAGATTTCAGTTTGTTCATGGAAATTTGGTTTATCGTCATGGAAAGGTCATGGAAAGGTCATGGAAATCCATCGACCAAAAGGTGTAAGAACCCTGGGTCATGGAAAACCTGGAAAAGTCATGGAATTTTAAAATGGTAATTTCCAGGCCTGGAAAAAACTTACATCACAAGTTTTGAAAAAGTCATGGACATTTGTTATATTCGCATGTTCATTTATGCCGAATTCCATGTCCTGCCGGTCCCCCTCAGGTGTCGCTGCTGATCCGTAGAGAGCTGTTCGAGCGCGCCAGAGACTTCAACATCATCCTGGACGACGTGGCCATCACCGAGCTGAGCTTCAGCCGCGAGTACACGGCCGCCGTGGAGGCCAAGCAAGTCGGTGAGGAGGGGGGGGGGCTCTAGTTCTTGAGTTCACTCCTCTAGTTGGGTCCGTTTCACTAACTCCAGTCTACTGGGTCTTAGTCCTGGTCTTAGTCCTGGTTAGGGACGGGTATCGTTTGGGGTTTTCCTCTACCGGTGCTAAGCCTGAATGATGCACCATGAGGACATCAGGCCTCCGAGGCCGTGGAGACCTGTTCTCATGGAGCGCCACACCACCAGACCGGTTCACACACCTGTTCTCATGAGGACCTCATGGGGTCAACCTGTCACTGTTGCTGGGCAGAGAGAACAGCCGATCAGAGTCCTGGAGATGACGCGTTGCTCCGCGAGGCGCCGGTCCGTGTTCCTCCGTCAATGTATTCCCGGATACAGCTGGGACCGCTGCTCACACACACATCACATGACATGACATTACATCACATGACATTACATCTACATCACATTACATCACATGACATCTAGCAGACGCTTTTATCCAGAGAGACTTACAATAAGTGCATTTCAACCTAGAGTACAAACTAAGAACAACAAGAATACAGAAAGTAACATTTCCTCAACATAGGCAAACTACTAAAGTACCACAATAAGAGCCATTCAAGTGCTACTAAAGTGATAATCTCTGTTTTAATCCAGATATAGTCTAAAGGTGCGTTTTCAGTTTCCGGTGAAGATGTAGAGACTTTCTGCTGTCAGTGGGGAGCTGGCTCCACCAATCAGGAGCCAGGACAGCAAACAGTCGTAGCTAGCGCTAGCTTAAACATGATTATAATGGCTATTTTATTATTTCTTGGCCGGCCGGCGTTTATGAGATTTGGAGCAGGACACGGAGAAAATGTGGAGTGATGCTCTTCACAATAAAAAATCTTTGATGGGCGTGTCTCGGCCAATCAGCGTTTAGATGTCTTCAGCGTTTGGTGCTTTAGGTTAGCTTGAATGTTAGCCGCTACATCTGCTGCTGTCAGGCTGCACGGCGTAGCGATGCTAACAAAGGACCGCACGCTAAGAGAGGTGACTCTTTAGTATCGATCCTTCATTAAGAGCGATCAGAGCGCGGCTCACGTCTGATCGGGTCCTCAAGCTGTCGCCACGCGCAGCTCGGCCTCAGAGGGCCGGAATCTTCGGGTTGAAAAATATAAAAAGATGCCAGAAGTGAAATGTTTACGTTGAGTCTGAAGTTGTGTAACTCTCAGCTGCTCATCCTGATGAACTGTGTGTATCCTCTGCTCAGAGACAGCCTGACAGCCTCACGGTGTTTAATCAACGCTCTGACGGCTCCATGGAGTTCATTCATGTCTTGTAGGCTAAACTAATATCACTGACATGTGTTAAGTGTTGAAAAGGCTTGTAAAAAGTGAACCATACAGATATTTTATTTACTACTAGGATAAATAAATATACCAGTATCGTGTTTATGGTATACTGTTTTTATGGTATTGTATCAGTATCATGATATTTATGATGGGTATGTATAGACCGTATTATACACAATATGATATCACTATATTACTATAGGGCTGATCACTGACTCGGTGTCAGAATGGAGGAGCTAGAGATTATCAGACAACGTCCATGTTTCCCCCCCCAAAAAACATTCAGTGAAGATGACAGAGTTCATAGTCGGCATATTCCACCATGGAGACCTCCTCCTCCATCAGGTGGAGGCACAGATGGACGTGTAGCGTTTCAGTCCGGGTAATACCGGTTGTATTGGAACCGGTACTACTTGGCACTGGTTTCTGGTACCCAACCCTGGTCCTGGTCCTGACCTGGTCCTGACCTTGGTCTCTTCCCCTCCAGCCCAGCAGGAGGCGCAGCGCGCTCAGTTCTACGTGGAAAAGGCGAAGCAGGACCAGCGGCACAAGATCATCCAGGCTGAGGGGGAAGCTGAGGCCGCCAAGATGGTGAGTTCAGGGACATCTGGTGCTTTGAGCACTCTGAGGGGAACCGTGTACTATACCTCACTACATTTAGATTTAATATGAACTAATACACGCTGTAGTATTTATCCTCTTTACATGATGGACACTTATAATTAATATTTATTATAATGATGAAGATTTAAGAATATATTTTATGCTTCTTCATGATTTACTGTTCCGTTTCATACTGTTCTCTAGTAAACCAGAGGAGTATTATCTTTCACTATTATAACTTATTATGATTAGAACTTATTTATATGTAACTATTATTATGTTTTACTAATATAACTAATTATTATAACTTATTAATTTTGAACAATTATAACTTAATTTTCATATTTAATATTATATATAATAACTATTATTAATATTGAACTATTTTAACTTTATTTATTATTATTGGAACTTATTTATTATTTATTCATACAGTTTAGTCCAGAGGCAGAATAAAAAAAAAAACATGAACTCACCTGTGAGCTTCAGGTGAGGAATCCCAAACACGTGATCAGCCTGCTGCCACCAGAGGCTGCGTGTGCCTACGTTTGTGTGTGTGTGTGTGTGCTCACCCGTGTTTGTGTGTGTGCAGCTGGGCCAGGCCCTGACCAAGAACCCCGGGTACCTGAAGCTCCGTAAGATCCGGGCAGCGCAGAACATCGCCAAGACGGTAATGAGCTTGTCTCTGTAGTGACTGGTGGCGTCCACCAGGGGGCGCCACCTCCAACCGCCTCACAGGCTTCTGCTCACATTGACACCTTCTATTGTTTTAGGCTTCAGGCTTTTATTTTGCAGTTATTAATACATTTTTATATATATATATATTATTAATAATTTCTCTGCTGTTATTTGACCTGTCATGTCCTCGTTCCACCTGCAGGTGGCGCAGTCCCAGAACAAAGTGTACCTGAACGCTGACAGCCTGGTGCTCAACCTGCAGGACAAAGACAACTTCAAGTGAGTTCAGGGTCTCCTCATCGGCTGTGGACAAACAGGCTCTATGCTAAGCTAACGGCTAACCGCTCTGTCTGTTTCTTCCAGTTTGTTGCTAGGCAACTAAGAGGACGCCTCACCATTCCTCCAGAGAGACTTCTTCTTCTCCTCCTTCAGTGCGTTGACTCGTCAAGTTTATTTAAACGGACTTGAGCCTGCAGGGCTTTTACTTTGAAAGGTTCCTCACGTGCGGTAAAGGTCTCCTTCCTTTCAGTGTTTGTTGTTGTTGTTTTTGTTATCTGTTGACGTCGACCGCAGATAGAAATATGATCATTGTGAATAAAAAACGTTTCCCCGTTCAGGAGTTTATTTATTTGGGTTCAGATGTTCAGTCGAGCGTTCCATTGATGTCATCAGTTGCCTTCAATGCTGCTTCCTCTCGTCGGTTATTTCCGCCACTACAAACAGGAAGTGGCAGCTTCCTGATGCTCATCCAGGAGACTCATTATATTGTGAAGCTCAAATATTGAATCAGGGATTTAAACATTTAAAATGATTAATTATTTAGACTCTTGTGTTAACCGGTAAAATAAACAACACGTCTGCTTCAAGGAGAAACTCCTCAACTCCCTCAAGCCACGTTATTAATAACGTAATGTCCACTAATGAGACTCTTTGTTATTAACTGTTTATTACATGTCTCTAGGCTTTAGAGGGAGAGGGACTCTGGTTCCCAGGCTAGCAGTTTCCCTTTGTTTCCAGTGTCTATGCTAAGCTACGCTAACGGTTGCTCTCGTGGTCACATGACTGAATAAATCATGACGCCAGTCTCATTTTTTAACACAATCTGGTTGAAGTCAACTTCAAGGATTTTATACGAGACGTGAAGTATAAAATGTTATAGTTGAAATATCAGAATTGTAATTCGTCTCATGATGCGTTCAGTGGGAGTGGAGTCGTTTTTACAGCTGTTCCTCCTGGAGGTTTTGGGTTCAGAGGCTTTGATCTGAACTTATTGATCGGTCATCAAGCCGGAGGGTTATTGGTTTTTAAGCGTCTTTGAGTACTATGAAAAGCGCTATAGAAATTGTATTAGATCTCTTCTAGCGACGCTTCAGGAAGCAGAACAGAGGTCAGAGTTCACATGACCTTCA
Organism: Liparis tanakae; assembly: GCA_036178185.1. NCBI lineage: Eukaryota > Metazoa > Chordata > Actinopteri > Perciformes > Liparidae > Liparis > Liparis tanakae. The sequence continues at coordinate 22,375,143 of CM070098.1, forward strand.
TGTTCTCTTTTATGTCTCGCTCTCTCTCTCAGTTACAAGATGGCTGCTGAGTTATTTATAGACCGAGCTGTGAGCAGAAAGGCTGCAGTGGATTCTGGCGAGGGGGGGGGGGGGAGTCCATTGTGTCGGCCACAAAGCGGGAAGCTGCTGTGCTTCTCCATTAGAAAGGAGGCGGGGTTTGTCAGCGTCAGAGGGGGGCGGGGCGAGGAGGGTATTAATGACAGGATAACACATAGGGGGCGGGAGACGGAGGGGACACGTGATTGGCTGCCGGTCCACGCCTACCCAAACACACCGACCAATCAGGAGCCTCTGCGCCGTTTGAACGACGCCGAGAGGAAGAGGGGGCGGGGCGCTACATCCGGGTTCTCTACGATCTGCGCACTTCCGGCTCTCATGTTGATCACGTGTCCTGCGTATAGCTTCGTTTTGTTCCTCGTTGGAAATGATTTGTATTATTTATTCTATGTAAATGAACTTCATTTATATATAAAGGAGTAAACAAACAAATACAAACTACGTCACAGTAACAGGACAGCAGGTAGAAGGAAAGAAAGGAGGAGGCGCAGGAGGGAGGTTGGGCTGTAGCTTTAGTGCGGTCACACACGTGACCCCCCCTACCCCCCCTCTCTGTTTCCGCGGTATAAAAAAAGATTACCGTTGATCTGCTCCGTCGCCATGGAAACACTGACGTCACGCTGTGGTGACCAGAGTTGGCGAGGCCTGCAGCGCCCCCAGTCTGAACCAGTGGACCCACGTGGCCAGCAGAGGGCGCGCTCCCCTCCTCAGTGAGTTTACGGCCGTCACTCCACCTCAGTCCATATATGGTCACTTCCTGTTTACCAAGAAGCCGCCAGCTGTAATGGATGAGCTGATCATCACAATTATTATAAACAACTAAGTACCGCAAACTATTCTCTGTTTTCAACTAGTTTTTTACAATTATTATTAGAATTTATGAAAATACAAAACAAGACTATTTGATAAACGGTGAACAAAATAAAACACACAACAAGTAAAGTACTTTATTTACTGAGTTTAGTTTCATTGGAAGAAGTACTCGTGAAAGTACTCATGGTACTGTGTACAAGTACAAAAGCATGTCAAAGACCTCAAAATGCAGAATAATGTATTATATATTATTGTATGATCATTATTGATTTTTTAATGTGTTAATCACTAGAAAAGTGGAGCTTGTTTTAATGACTTCATATACTGAGTTTAATGTAGACTACATCATCATGAAGTATCTGAAGCCAAATGTTCTGGTGCCCCCTGTGGACTAAAGTGGTAGTGTTGGTTCTGCTGCCCCCTGTGGACTAAAGTGGTAGTGGTGGTTCTGCTGCCCCCTGTGGACTAAAGTGGTAGTGGTGGTTCTGCTGCCCCCCTGTGGACTAAAGTGGTAGTGGTGGTTCTGGTGCCCCCTGTGGTCTAAAGTGGTAGTGTTGGTTCTGCTGCCCCCTGTGGACTAAAGTGGTAGTGGTGGTTCTGGTGCCCCCTGTGGTCTAAAGTGGTAGTGTTGGTTCTGCTGCCCCCTGTGGACTAAAGTGGTAGTGTTGGTTCTGCTGCCCCCTGTGGACGAAAGTGGTAGTGTTGGTTCTGCCCCCTGTGGTCTAAAGTGGTAGTGTTGGTTCTGCTGCCCCCCTGTGGACTAAAGTGGTAGTGGTGGTTCTGCTGCCCCCCTGTGGACTAAAGTGGTAGTGTTGGTTCTGCTGCCCCCCTGTGGACTAAAGTGGTAGTAGTGGTTCTGCTGCCCCCTGTGGACTAAAGTGGTAGTGGTGGTTCTGCTGCCCCCCTGTGGACTAAAGTGGTAGTGGTGGTTCTGCTGCCCCCCTGTGGACTAAAGTGGTAGTGTTGGTTCTGCTGCCCCCCTGTGGACTAAAGTGGTAGTAGTGGTTCTGCTGCCCCCTGTGGACTAAAGTGGTAGTGGTGGTTCTGCTGCCCCCTGTGGACTAAAGTGGTAGTGGTGGTTCTGCTGCCCCCTGTGGACTAAAGTGGTAGTGGTGGTTCTGCTGCCCCCCTGTGGACTAAAGTGGTAGTGGTGGTTCTGCTGCCCCCCTGTGGACTAAAGTGGTAGTGGTGGTTCTGCTGCCCCCTGTGGACTAAAGTGGTAGTGGTGGTTCTGCTGCCCCCCTGTGGACTAAAGTGGTAGTGGTGGTTCTGCTGCCCCCTGTGGACTAAAGTGGTAGTGGTGGTTCTGCTGCCCCCCTGTGGACTAAAGTGGTAGTGGTGGTTCTGCTGCCCCCTGTGGACTAAAGTGGTAGTGGTGGTTCTGCTGCCCCCCTGTGGACCGTTACTGGTTCCCATATTGGTGCTGTCAGAGGGCTGGAGGTTGAAGGTCACAGCCTCCCTCCTCCTCCTCCTCCTCCTCCTCCTCCTCCTCCTCCTCCTCCTCCTCCTCCTCGTTCTTTCTTCTCCTCCTGCAGTGAGGACTCCTTGTATGGTCTGAGGGGAAACATCTCAACCCTGAAGGCACCAACAAGGAGGGACTGCTTCCTGTTTGTGTGTGTGTGTGTGTGTGTGTGTGTGTGTGTGTGTGTGTGTGTGTGTGTGTGTGTGTGTGCGTGTGTGTGTGTGTGTGTGTGTGTGTGTGTGTGTGTGTGTGTGACTGACAGATGGGTCATCGTGTCCCGTCATGTTTGAGGTATTTTGAAGCAGGTTTTACATTCAATATATTTAACTTCCTCATTTATTTTTTCCTCCCAGGTTGTCCTGAGGAGACGTAAAGAGTTCAGCAGAGTAGAGGAGGACACAAGGCCATACGGATTGTATTTTAACTATATATATATATATATATATATATATATATATATATATATATATATATATATATATATATATATACGCATTATGAAAAAGCTTTGGATGGATTATGAATGGACTTTTTTTTTTGCAGCTTTCATTTCCTCAAACTGAGTTTTTCTGAGGCCCTGAAGGCAACACATCCTCATATCATGAAGGAACACTTCATCCTCCAGTTTATCATAAACATTCATCACATGAAGGAACACTTCAAAGTGAAACCAGAGACCTGGACCTGGATCAGAGTCCAGATCCAGCTCCAGATCCGGGTTTCTTTCCTCTCCTTCAGCTCTGACACTTGCCGACATTTCAGGAGCTGAAGAACAAAAGAGTTAAACACGCACGCACACGCACACACGCACACACATACACACGCACGCACACACGCACACACGCACACACGCACACACGCTCACACTCAGACCTGCTCCTCTGGGCGGTGGAGTCACTGCAGGTCCTCTGGCGCCCTCTAGAGGCGCCATCGAGCATTGCAGCCAGCGAGAGGTTCAGACTGCGGCGAGAACCTTGTGATTGAATTTAATCTTTTATTTAAATTCTAAACATCAACATCACATAAAATATTGACTTCCTTTATATTTACACTGCTGAATCTCTTCACATATGTTGTGTGTATATATACATATTTGCATATATGTTGTGTATATATACATATATATTTTATTTTATTTCGTATTTTATATCTCACTTGTATAGTTTATGCATACTTGTTCTTCTTTCTTATATGTATATTTTATTATTGTGTGTTTAGTTTCATGTTTATTGGTGCTACTGTGTCCGCAAATTTCCCCTCAGGGATTAATAAAGTATAATTCTATTCTATTCTATTCTATATGTACAACAACAATAGAGGTCATTAGACCAGATGAACAATAGATGTCATGTGACCATTTGAACAATAGATGTCATATGACCAGATGAACAATAGATGTCATATGACCAGATGAACAATAGATGTCATATGACCAGATGAACAATAGATGTCATGTGACCAGATGAACAATAGATGTCATGAGACCAGATGAACAACAGACAGGAAGACATCCATCTCTAGATAGATGTCTTCCTGTGGCTGCCAGCAGGGGGCGGCAGAGAGCAAACTGTTACTGTCCGTGTTTACATCTAAAGTACATTTAGTGCTCCTGATATTTTGTCACAGAAATACAAAGAAATGTTTTAATCAGCAGAACCAAAAATACTGACATCACATGTACTACCCACTGGCGTGTGTGTGTGTGTGTGTGTGTGTGTGTGTGTGGTGTGTGTGTGTGTAGGTGTGTGTGTCCATCTGCCTGCTGCAGGACTCTATAGAGATCAATAATTAAACACGGCTAATGGGCTGCGAGCTGCAGCCAGGGACATCTGTCTGACCGTGTGTGTGTGTGTGTGTGCGTGTGTGAGTGTGTGTGTGTGTGTGTGTGTGTGTGTGTGAGGCAGCCAGACTGAGCATGCTCAGCTCAGCTGTATCATAACGAGGTCAGAGCCTGAGTTTGACCTGCTGACCTCCAGAGACACATCAGCTTTGATGTGAATGCAGCTGGTGGCAGAATGACTGCAGCACTGAGGAGGAGGAGGAGGAGGAGGAGGAGGAGGAGGAGGAGGAGGAGGAGGAGGAGGAGGAGGAGGAGCAGGAATACTCGTGGCAGCAGTTGTAGGAGGAAAAGCAAGAGGAGCAGGAAGAAAAGCAAGAGGAGGAGCAGGAGGAAAAGCAAGAGGAGGAGCAGGAGGAAAAGCAAGAGGAGGAGCAGGAGGAAAAGCAAGAGGAGGAGCAGGAGGAGGAGGAGCTGGAGGGAAAGCAAGAGGAGGAGCAGGAACAGCAGGAGGAGCAGAAGGAGGAGGAGGAGGTCTCTGAGCCGTCTCTGTCTCAGCTTGTTTCTTCAAACAGAATTCCAGTACGAGATGAAGACAGTTTAACTCCTCCTCCTCCTCCTCCCCCTGCTGCTCCACCTCCTCCTCCTGCTCCTCCTATAATAATATAATATTGATATAATAATAATATAATATTGATATAATAATTTTATATTTATATAATAATAATGTAATACTGATATAATAATAATATTATATTGATATGATAATGTATATTAATATAATAATAATATAATCTTAATATAATAATTTAAGATTGATATAATAATAATTTAATATTGATATAATAATAATATAATCTTGATTTAATAATAATATGATATTGATACAATAATAATGTAATATTGATATAATAATATAATATTGATATAATATAATATTGATATAATAATAATTATATAATATTGATATAGTAATAATATAATATTGACATAAAAATATTTGTATATTGATATAATAATAATATAATATTGATATAATAATTTTATATTGATATAATAATAATATAGATACAATAATAATGTAATATTGATATAATAATGTAATATTGATATAATGATAATATTGATATCATAATAATATAATATTGACATAAAATAATGCGATATTGATATAATGATAATATAATATTGATATTATAATAATATAATTTATTCGTCATTTATAATTCATTAAAACATATTTGCTGCAAAAAATAGTTATTTGAATATTGTCAAAGCACAACAAAGTATCTGACACCTCGAGGTGATAATCACTGATCACCGTATCAGGCATGTAGTGCTGAGAGAGGGAGGGAGAGAGAGGGAGGGAGAGATGAAGAGAGAGAGAGGGAGGGAGGGAGAGAGGGAGAGATGGAGAGAGAGAGAGGGAGGGAGAGAGGGAGAGATGGAGAGAGAGAGAGAGAGGGAGGGAGAGAGGGAGGTAGATAGGTGATGGTGAATCAACTGTGAAATCAAGCTGTGGGCGAGTGATGAAGCTGTATTGTCATGTGACTCTGTAGTGTAGAGGATGACGAGGAGAGAGAGGGAGAGAGAAAGGGAAAGAGAGAGAGGGGGAGAGGGAGAGAGAGATGAAGAAGAAAAAAACAGTCATCATTGTTAGTAGAACAAAATCTGCAAAAAATCAAAAATATATTGACATGTGATTGTGATCTTTAATATTCTGCTCTGCTGGTTCTCAGGAGGAGGAGGAGGAGGAGGAGGAGGAGGAGGAGGAGGAGGATTAAGATGACGTTCCAGTGGAGAAAACATGATCAAACTAGAAGGGGCACTCGGTAGAGGGCATACCGTCACATATCATAAGGTTGGGCATTGAATTAAGAACATGTTGGCATTAGTTGCCAATTGGATAAAAATTTACCACGCTATGGTAAAGTAAGATTTTGACCTTTTCATGACCTTGACCTTTGACCCGGTCAATCCCCAAATCTACTGAAATGGTCCCCGGATAATAACCAATCATCCCACCACATTTCATGCGATTCGATATAATACTTTTTGACTTATGCGAATAACACGCACACACACATACAAATACACGGCGATCAAAACATTACCTTCTGCATTTTCAATGTGAAGGTAAAGATGTCTTTGATGTGGAGAGGATATAATAAAGAGCCCTGAACGATGACCTTCCAGTGGAGAAAACATGAAAAAGAGCCCTGAACGATGACCTTCCACATGCCCATCAAGATGGCTTTGAAGTGGAGAAAACATGATCACTCCCCACAGTCACTGCCTTATGTTGTTTAATGACACGTATTGTTAAAAGTTAAATGTTTTTTACTTGCGTGACAGAACGTAATTATGCAAATCATCAACACTGACATGTCTAGATCGTGGTGTGTACACCTCAAGTCCTGGAGGAGGCGGAGCCCCGGAGCCAGACGTCCTCTGGAGACCTGAGACATTCTTCACCCTGAAGACGAGCTGCAGGTCCTGACACGCCGAGGAACCTCAACGCTCCTCTCTCTCCTCAGCTCGCCTCCTAGCTGCTCCTCTCTCTCCTCAGCTCGCCTCCTAGCTGCTCCTCTCTCTCCTCAGCTCGCCACCTCAACACTCCTCTCTATATATGTAGATATAGATGTGTGTATATATATACATATACACACATCTATATATATGTGTATATATATATATATATATATATATATATATATACATATTTACACATCTATATGTATATATGTATATGTGTATATATATATATAACTGAACCCTGGGGTGTAACAGACGTTTCAGCTCATGTTTCCTCTCTTGTGTAACTGAGGATTAAGTCTTGATCCAAAGGGTCCCCCCCCCCAGGCCCGGCCTCCTCTGGGTCTGGCCCTGGGGGCCAGGGGCCTCTATTTGGTGCTGCTGGTGTGTTTCCATTCCATTTAAAAATATTTGTGTTCAGAGTTTTTGTTATTAATGTTAAAGTGAAACGTGGACATGTAACACACTGTCATTACTGCCACATTGCATTGTGGGATATTAGTGGGCCACAAGCTCAGTTCATTTAAATGGTCAAGACAATAACATGAGCATATATATATATATATATATATATATATATATATATATATATATATATATATATATATATATAGTGTGCAGGACCACACACTCAAAACACGGTGCTGTGTGTGTGGGGGGGGGGGGACACACGTTATGACAATATTAATATTATTAATACATTTAGAGATCGGCTTCACGGCGGGCAAAGAACAAAAAGAGAACAACGCGGGGAAATTAAACTGAAGTGAAACTGTCCACCGAGCGCTCCGCTGTCCCGGTCCCGGTCCCGGTCCCGGTCCCGGTCCTGGTCCAGACTCCTTCCTTTGCATTGTGCCAGACGGCGGCTCCGGTTTTGAATTGACAGACGCCGGCGTGCAGCCAATCAGCGCCGGAGCCGCGGTTGTTCCACTCCGGCGGACCAATCGCAGCCGTCCTCCCCGCGGCCGACTGCGTCACCGGAGCAGAATGCAGCCGCCGCCCATCCCCCTCTCCTCCTCCTCCTCCTCCTCCTCCTCCTCCTCCTCCGACCACAGCGAGCAATGGCGGCTGCCTCATTTCCTTCTGTGTGCTCCGATTCTGTCCTTCTCATGTTGAGCTTGTAAAAGCCATGTTTTCAAAATTAGGTAAGAAGCCATGAATAGGCCTGTTGTCACAGGAATGCGTGTCAGTTTCACGAGCACATATGTTATCTGTTCCTCCGCACTTCTCGCATGTCTTCTTCCCGTCTCCCGCCTCCTCGACGGGGCTGTTAGTAACAATGGCGGCGGCGGAGGAGGAGAGGCCACCAAGCACCGAACTGCACCCGCTCCCCTATGACACATTCACCGCGTGTGGAAGCGTTTCGTTGCACATTTGGAAAGAAACTGCGTGTTTATCCGCAAATCGCGCAAGAATTAAATGAGTTATGTAAAAAAGTGAAAAGGCGTCAAGTGCGCACGTAAAGATGAGTGAGGGAGACTCAAACATGGCCGCCGGGGGGGGGGCGATGAGACATGGCGGCGGCGTTCTTCTTCGCCGTTTTAATGTGATTGACGTCGTTCATGGGGGCGAGTTTAGAGCTGACGGTAGTGTTATAAAACGGGCTTTAATCCACTAACACGGCCCGGGTCGTTCATATGTCCCCCCTCCAGCTCGCCTCGGAGGGCGGGAGGAACGGTCCGCCGCCGCCGCTCGACTCACCGAGGAACATCAATCAATCAAACTGACACTCGGTCAACCGGGAGCTGCGCCTCGGTGGGCCGAGCGACCGGAGACGGTTCTTCACACACACACATGGGACTTCAGTGGGTTGCCCGGTGTGTTTGTGTGTCGAGTGTTTCCGTGTGTTTTTAATGTGTTTCCGTTGTTTTTAATGGAGAAAAGGACCGTTTGCAGCCTCCGACAGGAGGAGCTGGTGGAGGGGGCGTGGCCTCTATTGTTCCACTCCAACGCGCGAGGAGAACACCTCTGTGGGGCCGCTAGCCAATCGGTGGCCGCCGTCCCCCCCGCCGGAGCTCCGCCCCCCAGCCTATATTAAAGGCCGGGCCGTCGGCCGTGGCCACTGGCACAATATAACTGAGATTGATCCGCGGAGCCGAGGAGAGGATCTACTTTCTTCAGCCCTTTCATTTACTGCCGTCCTTTATTTTATTCAACTAAAACAAAACAATGGCGGACACAAAAGTTGAAAAGTCGGACCTCTCTGCCAAGGTAAGCCTCGCGCCTCCAGGAGGACGCGCTGCTCTCCAGAGCCGCTCCGGCACCGGGAGAGCCGCCGCGGCGCCGCGGGTCCGGAGCGGGGATGTTTATGGTTTCCGTCGCGCGCGCTCGGGGAGCAGCGGGAGCCGGTGATGGAGGAGAGGGAGGAAGCCGGTGCTTGGGTCGTTAACACCGATGGTGGAGCTCCCGAGGGGACGGGGGACGTGGGGGTGGGTCCAGAGGGGGGCTCCGCGGCTCCGCGGTGCCGCGTCCTTGGAGCCGCTCCGCGCGGGTTCTTTGTTTATCGGTTCTCCTCCAGGCGCACGGAGAGGTTCCGGACACGAGCCGCTCCGGCGCGCGCGCTTCACCCGCCACGGCGCGCGGGCTGCTCGGTGCGGAGCCAGAACCCCGGAGGAGGTGGTGGAGGTTGTTGTTGTTGTTGTTTTTGTTGTTTATTCCGGAGAGCGCTCGCGCTGAGGAGTGCGCTCTGGAGGAGAGCAGCCGCCCGGTTGAACGGAGCTCGCGCGCGTCGTGCCAGCTGAGCTCCGGGAGCTCCGCGGCGGACAGAGCGCTCACTCCGGTCCGTGTCTCATGGTTTGTTAAGTCAAGGCTCTGCCGCGCGACCCGGTTCTTTACCGACTCGCGGGTTGAGCGGCGGCGGCTCCGTGAACCGGAGAGCCTCCATACGCACGGCGAGCTTCCGCTCCTCCTCCTCCTCCTCCTCCTCCTCCTCCTCCTCCTCCTCCTCTTCACTCTGGCGGTTAACGTGTTTGTAGAGCGCGTCGTCTCAGGGGGAAAGTTTTTCTTTCTTTTTCCTGTAATGCTGCCGCTCACTCCGTGTGTGTGCGTGCGCGGTCCCCCTCTTTGTGTGTGTGATGTTCCTCACACACGGTTCGCCGTCTTTGTGTGTAAATGTGAATCTTTCCAGTTTGACTTTGGATCATCGGGTGAAACTTTAATTGTTCCTCGCGCGGTGGGGGTGGGGGGGGGGGTCGGATTCAGCTCTAATAACAGCAGCGAGACGCGGGAGCTGCATAATTCTGAGTGATTGGAACATATGGAGAAGGGGGGTCGGGGGGAATTAACAGATAATCCAAAAGGTGCGCGCGCGCTCTATTTATAGTTGTGGAACATTTTTACGCACAAGCGTCTTTTTACGCGCAGAGGCTTAGAGCCAGAAGATTATGGAGAGCAATTAATGTGTGTGTGTGTGTGTGTGTGTGTGTGTGTGTGTGTGTGTGTGTGTGTGTGTGTGTGTGTGTGTGTGTGTGTGTGTGTGTGTGTGTGTGTGTGTGTGTGTGTGTGTGTGTGTGTGTGTGTGTGTGTGTGTGTGTGTGTGTGTGTGTGTGTGTGTGTGTGTGTGTGTGTGTGTGTGTGTGTGTGTGTGTGTGTGTGTGTGTGTGTGTGTGTGTGTGTGTGTGTGTGTGTGTGGGCGGCGCGTGCGCAGCGGGGATAATAGGCTGTGAACGGGCGATGTGGACGGAACGAGGAGACCGCGCGCTATTAATAGACTCCTCGGCTTCCGGTCGAAGTAGGTCGGCAAAAAAACCTGTTTAGTGTGTGTGTGGTCCCGGTGCCGGTGCCTGTTCTCGCTTCTCTCGCCGGCCATGTGTCGTGTCTATTGTCCTCCGTTACAACAAGCGGCCAGCATCGCGCTCCTCCTCCTCCATCATCACCTCCCCCCTCTCTATTGCGCCCTCCTGTGTTATTTTAAACGGCGCGGTGCATGCTGGGCTTTGCAGTGCCTCTCCCGGGCGTGTCTCGTGACATGTGGCGGCAGCAGGCTGCAGAAGACTACAATACCCAGAATTCCCCGGGGCCACATCAAGAGTATCAGATTACAACACATTAGAGGGGATGGAGGGGGGTGTTTAAATGGGAAGGCTCCCAGCATGCACTGGGGCAGAAGTGGGCCACGAGAGGAGGAGTTGTGACCTCTTGCTGTCGTTTGTCACCAGGAGCTGAAGGAGAAGAAGCTGGTGGAGGAGAAGGAGAACGGCAAGGAGGCCGCCACCAACGGGAAGGTGAGCCCCCCCCCCGCCTCTTCCTCTGTGGCGGTGCCGCCTCACACGTCTTCATCACTTTGTTTATTCTTTACTAGGAGAAGGACAACGGCGAGCCCGAGGTCGACGACGACGAGGAGGAGGAGGAGGTGGACGAGGAGGACGAGGAAGATGACGTTGAAGGTAGACGCCAACTTCCTATTTTATTAAACTTTTTTTGGGGGTCGCTTTCAAAAACTCTCATCATCATCATTCTTCTTCTTCGCCCTGCAGGTGAGGAGGAAGACGAGGAGGACGACGATGACATCGAGGGCGGCACAAAGCGGGCAGCCGATGACGACGAGGACGACGAAGACGACGAGGTGAGCGACCTCCGACCTCGACGCCGCCGGGGTCACGACCTCCTCACCTTCATCTTCTTCATCTTCTTCTTCTTCTTTCAGGACGACGTCGAGACCAAGAAGCAGAAAACCGACGATGACGACTGACGTGTTCCCCAAGCCCCTCCCCCGCCCTAAGCCCCTCCCCCTCCTGCGCCATCCTGCTGAACCACTTCCTGGTTCCCCGGCGGCTGAGGACTGATTTGAAAGGAGGAAGAAAATAATAATAAGAATGCAAACCAATAAAAAGTCCCACATGTCAGCTCCTCCACGCTTCCAGAGGGAGGACCGGCTTTTCTTTAACGACAACAACAAAACAAGGAGAATTTGTTTGTATTTTTCTTTACATTTTATATTTTTGTACATATTGTTAGGAGGGGGGTCCGCCCCTCTCCCGTCAGACCAACCGGTGCTTCTCTGAGGAAAGATTTGACTTAGACAACAGAAACATGTAAACAACATTCCAGAACACGACCTTTTGTTTACGGAGCTTTTTGTTTCTCGTCTTCATGTAAGAAGTTTGTTGTTTCACAATAAACCGGACTTTTATTTTGTGAGTTGTACTTCCTGTCTCTGCTTGTCTCTTTGTACACACACACACACATGAACATGAGGTTGTCCTCTAAATACATTAAATTAACATTTATTAACACTTAATCATTTATTTTAGTACAGATAAACTACGTTACTTTATATTCCCCTTTCTTCATACAGATGTTAAAGCGGCCTTCTCTCTCCTGACCACCAGGGGGCTCCTCTGGTCGTCTGTTCTGATGTTAGTGTTTACACTTCAACGTGTTGAACACACACACACACACACACACACCATCGCATCCACGCCCACCTTCATTGTGTGACTTTCACACCCAGTCCCTACACACATACACACACTCAGCCAGGGGTTCGCCTAGCAACAGATGGTGCCCCCCCCCTCTTGAGGGAGTGTGTGTTGCAGGAGCTCCGTGGCTCCATCACCCTCTGAGATAAACAACTATGATTACTAATCATAATAAAATCTTCCACACCAGAGGAGGAAACAGTTATAATAATAATACTGAATATAATGTAGAGCAAAGATGGACAATAAAGACAAAACCAGCTCATTAAGTTAAACATTTAACAAGTTATGTAGAATAAAAAACTCTTATAAGTGTTTTATTGTTCATTTACATTCTAATTAATGAATTAAACTAAAATATAATACAATTAAAAGGAATAGCTGCAATATTATAATAGACCTTAGATAGAGGACTCTGTACTGGTCTTGGTAGACCTTAGTCCTGATAGAGGACTACACTCTGTACTGGTCTTGTTAGACCTTAGTCCTGATAGAGGACTCTGTACTGGTCTTGTTAGACCTTAGTCCTGATAGAGGACTCCTCTCTGTACTGGTCTTGTTAGACCGTAGTGCTGATAGAGGACTCCTCTCTGTACTGGTCCTGTTAGACCTTAGTCCTGATAGAGGACTCCTCTCCGTACTGGTCTTGTTAGACCTTAGTCCTGATAGAGGACTCCTCTCTGTACTGGTCTTGTTAGACCTTAGTCCTGATAGAGGACTCCTCTCTGTACTGGTCTTGTTAGACCTTAGTCCTGATAGAGGTTCCACAAGGTTCTGTGCTGGGGCCACTTCAACTCTCATTGACCTTATTCATGCTTCCTCTGGGAAATATCATCAGAAACATCCCATAAACGTTCACTGCTCTGCAGATGATCCTCAATCATCTCTGTGACCAACCAGAGGAGACCAACCAGCTCTCTGGACCTCAAGATGTCTTCAAGACATAAAACATGAGGAGCTGAAACCTCTTGAAGTGAAACTAACTAACTGAAGTTATTTTACTCTGAAAACCTCAGAGATCAAAGATCTGCTGAGGGACGTTTAGGATACACTGAGCTCCTCTCTCCTCTCCTCTCTCCTTATGGATGTTTAGGATACACTGAGTTCCTCTCTCCTCTCTCCTTATAGACGCTTAGGATACACTGAGCTTCTCTCTCCTCTCTCCTCTCTCCTTATGGATGTTTAGGATACACTGAGCTCCTCTCTCCTCTCCTCTCCCCTCTCTCCTTATGGATGTTTAGGATACACTGAGCTCCTCTCTCCTCTCCTCTCTCCTTATAGACGCTTAGGATACACTGAGCTCCTCTCTCCTCTCCTCTCCCCTCTCTCCTTATGGATGTTTAGGATACACTGAGCTCCTCTCTCCTCTCCTCTCTCCTTATAGACGCTTAGGATACACTGAGCTCCTCTCTCCTCTCCTCTGATGCTTCCGTCTCATAGGGTCCATTGGACCTGGCTGTGTCTGGAGCCGGTCCTTGTTCCTGCCTCCTTGCTCCTGCTTCCTGCCTCCTACCTCCTGACCTCCCTCCTTCGCTGTGCTTCCTGCCTCATGGGCTGTTGAGACAAAACGGTGGAATTCTCCATTTCTGCTATTGTTCAAGTCTCTTTTCAGTTCCTCATCAGATCAGCTCACTTGGCTTGGGCTGAAAGACTTCAACTCCCATAATGCACCAGCAGCAGGTCCTTCATTACTCTGAGCTGGAACACCTGTGTGCAGGTCTCTCAGTGAATCTCTCAGGCAGCATTTCAGAGGGAGGATTCAGCTCCTGCTTCCACCCGAGCCACCAGAGGTGGTGATGGTGGTGTGTTCAGGGTCCTCTGTCCTAATGTAGAGGGTGATGTTGTGTGTTTATATACACTACCGCTCATGATATGGTCTGGAGGGAAGGGCTGTTGATCACATACCAGAGGAATAGGGGAGAACATATCATTAGGTTAGAGATGTTTTAATGAACAGGTTACTCAAGTCAGAGTGGAGGCAGCGCTGTCTGGAGGACACCTGGTGGAGAACCGTCCTCCACAGGGTGGTGTCCTCCATCCCTTACTGTCCTCCACAGGGTGGTGTCCTCCATCCCTTACTGTCCTCCACAGGGTGGTGTCTTCAGTCCCTTACTGTCCTCCACAGGGTGGTGTCCTCCATCCCTTACTGTCCTCCACAGGGTGGTGTCTTCAGTCCCTTACCGTCCTCCACAGGGTGGTGTCCTCCATCCCTTACTGTCCTCCACAGGGTGGTGTCTTCAGTCCCTTACCGTCCTCCACAGGGTGGTGTCTTCAGTCCCTTACTGTCCTCCACAGGGTGGTGTCCTCCATCCCTTACTGTCCTCCACAGGGTGGTGTCTTCAGTCCCTTACTGTCCTCCACAGGGTGGTGTCTTCAGTCCCTTACTGTCCTCCACAGGGTGGTGTCTTCAGTCCCTTACTGTCCTCCACAGGGTGGTGTCTTCAGTCCCTTACCGTCCTCCACAGGGTGGTGTCTTCAGTCCCTTACCGCCCTCCACAGGGTTTTGTCCTCAGTCCCTTACCGTCCTCCATCATGAGACATGAGGTGTTCCTTCCAGTCCAGGGTGATGTTGGCCGGTCTCTGTTTGCTGATGATGGAGCGCTGTGAAGAGGAGGAAGAACATGAACCATGTTAAAGGTGAAGAACAAGAGGCTGTGAAGAGGAGGAAGAACATGAACCATGTTAAAGGTGAAGAACAAGAGGCTGTGAAGAGGAGGAAGAACATGAACCATGTTAAAGGTGAAGAACAAGAGGCTGTGAAGAGGAGGAAGATGGTCTCCTTCATGTGATTCACCCTAACCCTAAATGATGGTGTTCCCTCGAGGAGAGGAGTTGGTGCTCTGATGAAGACGTCGGGACAGAAGGGTCCTTTGAGGCTCGGGGATACATCAACATGGAGCCCATCCAGAGGAGGTAAAGCATGTAGACAATCCCAAACGTAGGAGGTGTCTCCAGGGTAAGGAGGGAGCAGCAGGTCTGTGATGCAGTATGAGGTGGCGGTGATGAGGTCAGTCCTGGACGTGGCTGAGCCGTACGGGGATCAGCTGCAGGAGCTGCAGTGTTGCCTCCAGAGCTCTGGGGCGGTCGTGGCGCTTTAAGACCAGGCTGCTCTGCAGGTGGAGGTGGGCGAAGCTCCTAGCTATGAACGACTGGGCCCGCCTGCAGGGGCATTCTGGAGATAGCGTCTTTAAGTACTGTGAAAAGCGCTATATAAATTGTATGTATTATTATTATTATAACATCCAACCACAAAGTGCTGCTGCCACGTCGGGAGGAGGCGGGGCCAAACAGGGTTTTCATGGAGCAGTGGGAAGTTAGCAAAAGAGATTTCGTTGGATCGGATAACATTCACTCCTGCAATACCGTTACCAACCACAGCACCATGGCTATTGCCCTCAGTGTCAGTGATCTTTATCCTTTGGACAAAAGCCAAGCATTAAAGACAATATAAGATGGCAGCAAAGGTGGAGGTAGGCTGGAGACGTCACCATAGCAACCTTAGGACATGAAGCAGCAAAAAGAACCTCAGACCAGGTGTCTACAGGGGAGACGTTGGCCATGTGACCAGCGCTGCAGAGGGGGAGGAGCTTCAGGGCCAAGAGGTCATGGTCAGACTCCAGTGCCGCTCTCTTGACATCACGTCACAGAGCAGCATCTCATGAACGACCCAGAGGAACCACGGCCCCCCATCAGGGTACTGTAGTATATGTGTGCCCACACACACATATACTACAGTACCCTGATGGGGGGCCGTGGTTCTTCCTCTGGGCACACACCCAGAGGGTACAGGAGACCAGAGAGCGACGCACGAGCTCCACAGAGGCAACACACACACATTTCACTCTGCACAGCAGAAGTTACATCAATGATCAACAGAAACATAAGGAATGGCCGCCTAGTGGTGAAGGAGGGGAACAGGAAGACACGTGTCTGCTGTCCAGAGGGACGGGGACAACGGGAGAATAGAAGATGCTCCAGGGGAACACATGGACCGGACCGGCTCCAGGCTTAACAGAACCCTGCATCCAACAGACCTCCATCCAACAGACCTGCATCCAACAACCTCCATCCAACAGACCTGCATCCAACATACCTCCATCCAACAGACCTGCATCCAACATACCTCCATCCAACAGACCTCCATCCAACAGACCTGCATCCAACATACCTCCATCCAACAGACCTCCATCCAACAGACCTCCATCCAACAGACCTGCATCCAACATACCTCCATCCAACAGACCTCCATCCAACAGACCTGCATCCAACATACCTCCATCCAACAGACCTCCATCCAACAGACCTCCATCCAACAGACCTGCATCCAACAGACCTCCATCCAACAGACCTCCATCCAACAGACCTCCATCCAACAGACCTCCATCCAACAGACCTCCATCCAACAGACCTCCATCCAACAGACCTCCATCCAACAGACCTGCATCCAACAGACCTCCATCCAACAGACCTCCATCCAACAGACCTGCATCCAACATACCTCCATCCAACAGACCTCCATCCAACAGACCTCCATCCAACAGACCTCCATCCAACAGACCTCCATCCAACATACCTCCATCCAACAGACCTCCATCCAACAGACCTGCATCCAACAGACCTGCATCCAACAAACCTGCATCCAACATACCTCCATCCAACAGACCTCCATCCAACAGACGCATTGAGCGTGGGGAGGACCGGTCCACAAGAGAGGAAGAAACAGGAACAAGCAACAGCATTAAAGGACCCACATTCTGAATCCCCTTTGGTTATGTAGGGTTTTGTTTTTATTGATTTAGTTTTGACTCTGCAGGGTGTTGTTGGTGTTGTCTTTACTCTGCAGGGTGTTGTTGGTGTCGTTTTGACTCTGTAGGGTGTTGTTGGTGTCGTTTTGACTCTGTAGGGTGTTGTTTGTGTTGTCTTTACTCTGCAGGGTGTTGTTGGTGTTGTCTTTACTCTGCAGGGTGTTGTTTGTGTCGTTTTGACTCTGTAGGGTGTTGTTTGTGTCGTTTTGACTCTGTAGGGTGTTGTTTGTGTTGTCTTTACTCTGTAGGGTGTTGTTTGTGTTGTCTTTACTCTGTAGGGTGTTGTTTGTGTTGTCTTTACTCTGTAGGGTGTTGTTGGTGTTGTTTTGACGGGGCGGTAATGCACCGTTCACTGGCTTGCAGCAGGGGGCGGTAATGCACCGTTCACTGGCTTGCAGCAGGGGGCGGTAGAAGAAGAAGACACGCGTCTGGTGGGAGTCTGTGAGGACGAGGTGGGCCAGAGGTTCTCACTTCTCCCCCAGAACCGAAACCAGAACCAGAACCAGAACCCGAACCTGCTCCTGGTTCTTCAGCTCGAGGCTTCAAGTCGACGTGAGTTCTGGATTCTTCTGGTTCTTGTCACTCTGGGAGTTTGTTGTGAACTTTATTTATTATACTTTATTTAGTTTCAAAGAAAATCTGAAATTCATTATATTGTATAACTGATTCCGCTTTAATGTTTTGTTACTGCCATGACCGCCGAGGGGAGGTCATGGCAGCTGGTTGAAGGATATATTGACCCCCGAGATTTGGTAGAAAGGTCAAGTAAACATGGACTACTACTGCTGTTTGTGATCTTGTAACTGTAATGCTGAGCTGCTCCTGAACGCATCATTTCCGGGTTGCAGCTCCGCAGCGGGCTATGGAGGACCAAACATGACTTAAGTATGAATAAATAAATAAATAAATGAATAAATATAGGAATAAATAAATAAATGCTTAAATAAATGTATAAATAAATAAATAAATGCTTAAATAAATGTGTAAATAAATAAATAAATAAATATATGTTATAAATCAACAGAACATCATTAAATATATATATATATTTCTACATTTCTGTATTTCTTCATTTATTTATTTCTCTATTTATGTGTCCACACGTATTTCTTCATTTATTTATGTGTGACATTTACGTGTCCGTATATTCAAATGAGCTGGGCCTCTGTCTAAAGCCTGATTGGTCGAGTCGGGGAGCAAGACAGAAGCAATCGATCCCTAGCACTTGGACCTGTAGACGAACAGCGTGTATTATGCCTTCTTGTCCGTACATTCTAAATACTACTATAGAGTCACGGAATGTAATTTAAGGATGTTTTCAGCCGAGAAGTTAGTAGTTTAAGCATCAAATCTGTGGTCGGTTTATGGAGATTCAGCCTGATAAGGATCTCCGACGGAGACTTGAGGTCCTGCTCGGGGACACGGAGCTCCTGGCGCCGGGCGCTCAGCGCCGCGTGGCGGCCGACAGCAGCCGGGTCTCGGCAGGACTTTTTGAAATGCTCCGCTGGCTCTGATGTCTCCGTAGAGATGAACATGAAATATACATAGGTTTGGGAGTATCTAAAGAGCACAAATAGTTTATTATTTATTAAAAGATAACGATACGTCAATTTGACTGAGGGTTAAGATTCATAACTTCATATTGTAGCGACCCTGGGTCAGAAAGCTACGAGACGTCGTATAGTTATTACCGTTTATTCGTAGCCTACGCCAAACGACATAAACACCGCGACACATTCTACTCCACTGTGAAGTTACAGTGAATCATTGGAGTCAATTCAGGAGCAACAGCAGTGGAAGTGGTGACGTCACAAGACCAGAAAGACCGTCCTGCGTCCTCGAGAGTCTGGACCCCCAGGACCAGACCCCCAAGACCAGACTCCCAAGACCAGATCCCCAAGACCAGATCCCCAAGACCAGACCCCCAAGACCAGACCCCCAAGACCAGACCCCCAAGACCAGACAACCAAGACCAGACCCCCAAGACAAGACCCCCAAGACAAGACCCCCAAGACCAGACAACCAAGACCAGACAACCAAGACCAGACTCCAAAAGAACACGAGTCTGTTCTCAGTGTTCTTGGAATTGATAAACGGCTGAAGTCAAGAAGCTGTCTCGGCTAACTCGTGCTAAAGGTGAGCTGAGCCAGGCAGGAGTAGTAGAGCACAACACAGCAGGTGCATCACACTCCTGTGACCAATCAGGCTTTAGACAGAGGTTGGGACCGCCCAGCTCATTTGAATATACGGACACGTAAATGTCACATAAATAAATGAAGAAATACATGTGGACACATAAATAGAGAAATAAATAAATGAAGAAATACAGAAATGTAGATTTAATGATGTTCTGTTGATTTATAACTTATATTTATTTATTTACACATTTATTTAAACATTTATTTAAGCATTTATTTATTTATACATTTATTTAAGCATTTATTTATTTATTCCTATATTTATTCATTTATTTATTTATACTTAAGTCATTTTTGGTCCTCCATAGCGGGCATGCCTTCTTCTTCTCGCCCTCCCTCCTCTTGCTCGGTGTGTCGCATGTAGCAGGGCTCTCAAGTGTCCAGAGGTGTCAAGTAACGAAGTACAAATACTTTGTTACTCTACTTAAGTAGAAATTTTGGGTATCTATACTTTAGTGGACTATTTATTTTTCAGACGACTTTCTACTTCTACTCCTTACTTTTTCACGCAAATATCTGCACTTTCTACTCCCTACATTTTAAAAATAGCCTTGTTACTATTTCATTTTGGTTTGTTCAATAACACAAACAAAAAAAAGCCAGATAAATCGCGCCATCTGGATAGAGTGAATTGGATTGTGGTTGGATGAGAAGTATAAACATATTCCATTCTGACACCCTATTGGTTTTCTACGCGATGCACCTGAAGGCAACACCAATCAACCGTCACAAATCACGTCACTCTCCAGCAGAAAAGCCTTTGACAAAGATGTCCGTGTCTGAGAACTCGAGTGAAATCTCCCAACCAGAGGTGTCAAAAGTATTCACATTCATTACTCAAGTAGAAGTACAGATACTAGGGTTTAAAAATATTGTAGCGACCCTGTATAGGTGTCTGTTGGTGGGTAGGGGTCGCTCAGGAGCCTCTCTCTCTCCGGCCAATCACAGGGAAGCAGCAGGCTGCTTGGTAGGGTTGCGGCCTGTGATTGGTGGAGTAGCGGGGTAGGCGGGTGGTTAAGGAGGAAGTGACGTCGTGTGTTGTTGTTCTGTTGAGCTAGTGTGGGGAATGCTACGTGCGCAACTGTGATCCCGAAGAACCTGTTGGCATTCCCGAGCTGTTAATAAACCTGAAGAGCTATTGCAACCAACGTCTGCGAGTGGTTACTGCGGACGTTACAATACTTCTGTAAAAGTTGAAATATCAACTCAAGCTTTTTACTTAAGTAAAAGTATAAAAGTACTGGTTTCAAAACTACTTAAAAGTATAAAAGTAAAAGTAATGTAAGGGGATTTTTTCCCCCATGAAAGACAAACTCTTAAGCCGCGTGTCAGGGGCCTATAGTGACAGGGACCCCACATCCCCCTAAACAATCATTGTTCTAAAGGCCATAATGACTATAATGTTTTAAAACGTTAAGTTGAACAACGTGGGATGCACTAGGCTACCCGTTTTGGCTGCAATGAAAATGATCACATTTTATTACAATGCAAATACATTGAAGTACCATTTCAAGCTTGACAGCTACCAAACATGTTTGGTGTAAAAACTCCCAGGCGTTGCACCTTAACACAGCTCACCTTAACCTGCAGGTTTATTGCTTTGTGTTCACAGTATTGCAACGCCCTGCTAGAAAAACCAGCATAGACCAGCATGGCTGGTGACCAGCATAAACCAGCATATGTTGTGTTTTGGTGCTGGTATGCTGGTCACTACCATACCAGTAGAAAAAACAGCATAAAAGCATACACCAGCATACACCAGCACCAACACACAACACATGCTGGTTTGTGCTGGTCTATGCTGGTATGCTGGTTTATGCTGGTATGCTGGTCTATGCTGGTTTATGCTGGTTTATGCTGGTATGCTGGTCTATGCTGGTTTATGCTGGTTTATGCTGGTCTATGCTGGTCTATGCTGGTATGCTGGTTTATGCTGGTATGCTGGTCTATGCTGGTTTATGCTGGTTTATGCTGGTTTATGCTGGTATGCTGGTCTATGCTGGTTTATGCTGGTTTATGCTGGTATGCTGGTCTATGCTGGTTTATGCTGGTTTATGCTGGTATGCTGGTCTATGCTGGTTTATGCTGGTTTATGCTGGTCTATGCTGGTCTATGCTGGTTTATGCTGGTTTATGCTGGTATGCTGGTCTATGCTGGTTTATGCTGGTCTATGCTGGTCTATGCTGGTATGCTGGTTTATGCTGGTATGCTGGTCTATGCTGGTTTATGCTGGTCTATGCTGGTCTATGCTGGTATGCTGGTTTATGCTGGTATGCTGGTTTATGCTGGTATGCTGGTTTATGCTGGTTTATGCTGGTTTATGCTGGTTTATGCTGGTTTATGCTGGTATGCTGGTCACTAGCATACCAGCACACATCAGCATAAAAGCATACACCGGCATAAACCAGCATACCAGCACCAAAACACAACATATGCTGGTTTATGCCGGTGTATGCTGATTTGCTGGTGACCAGCATAAACCAGCATATAATGCTGGTTTATTTGACAATGTCAAGATGATTCATATTTGACAATCTTAGGTTTTCAAAATAGTATTTCTATTTATTAAATAGAACAAACACATAATAAAGAACATGGTAACAATATTAACACAGATACATAAACAAATGAACTTCCGGCACAGCTGATCTCACAGCTGATCTCACAGCTGATCTCACAGCTGATCTCACAGCTGATCGATTCGAGCTGCCGCAGCGAAGCTCCTTCAGCCTCTCATGTCTCTCTGTCTCTACGTCTCGTAGCGGAGACAATAAAGAGTCCCCTGAGAGGAGGACTGGACTATGAGACGTTGGTCATCATGACAGACAGCAGGTTGAAGTACTTCCTGTTCCTCAACCGGAAGTACCGGCCGGTCCCAACATCTTACATTCAGCAGTTTTCTGACCACAGACCCCGATGGCGGAGGCGCAAATCAACATATTAAAAGTCATTGTAGCGGCACAATTTTTTTCAAGCTGTTATTTTAAGGTGGAAAAGTTACATAGTGGGGCTTTAATTATTTTTTTTTTTTTGTTTATGTCCATGATTTTTTTCTGTAATCTAACGTCCTGCCTTTGCCCATCTAGCCTGCAACTCCGTCTCCTCTAGGGTTTTTTCTGGAGCCACTCCTTGAAGCAGACTGAAAATAAATGTAAGAAATAAGAAATAACATTAATGTTTCTGTCATATCAGAACAAAGAAACGGATATCAAATAAGCCGGTTTGTGGTATCCGAGATAGACTATAGTTACTGCTCCATCAAGAATGCCCTACCTTTCAATGTTTGCAGCTTCTTCGGGTTGAAGGCTGGCGGGTGGTTTTGGTGGTGGGGCACTCCTTCCCGGTTAGGCTTTCCCCCCCAGGGTTTGAGTACCCCAGATTGCCACGGCCAATTCCTTTACAAATAAGGAGTCGCGGTTGTTCCTGTTAATGCGGACCCAGGTCTCTTTCCTAATATTAACGTCTCCTTCCAAAGTAATCTGAAAGAATTCAAAAACATAAACAATCAAAACATTAGATTTTAAGAAATCATTGAAAGATAGTTATTATATACCAGTGAATACAGTTTCAGAGATCTTGTTCACTTCTATATACTAACTAGATGTTTTCTTTTTTAGGTTTTTGGCAATATATATATATATATATATTAGGGCTGGGCAACGATTACAATTTTTAATCGCGATTAATCGCATGATTTCCCCGATTAATCGCATTTGTATACACAAAATCCAATAATGAATTCTAAAGTAGTGTGTATCGCTTGTATTTTAAATGTTGCTCCAGATGAACTAAAGAGCGTCACATGTCGTCCTGTTAGAGAGAGACACCAGAGAACACTTTCAGGCCGGTTGTCACCTCAGAGAACTTGACCCTTATTTTAAATGTTGTGCCAGATGAACTAAAGGCCATAACACCTGTTGTGAAACAAACACTTAACATCAGTATTTGTATAGCAGTTAAATCAAATAAATACTTTGTGTGAATCTCAACTTAAACAATGGTATCAAAACAAACACAACTACAGCTCATTGCCACTGTGTCTCAAACCTAGTGTCATTCGAATGATGGAGACCATTAGTTCTACGAATTGGAAAATCTAATTGTCATAATCTAACATGTTTGCCATGGTCTTATTTCATACTAAAAAGTTGTAGTATATTTAAAAAAAAATCATTAAAAACAATTACATTAATTTGTAGCACATCCAATAAAAATGAAAATCACAATAACACAGGACTTCAAATCTACATGGCATGATTAGGCTACAACCTCTGCTGCAGGTAAAGGGAGGTGGGCTTATAAAAAGTCTGTCCAATGTCTATTTGGGTTGCGCTAACTTGTGTTAGCGTGTGTGGGGGGCGGTGAAGGGGCTGGTTTGAAATGGTGCCTCGCATTATATACAGTGTTTCCCCTACCATTATAACAGGGTGGCGCCCCGCCCCCCTGAAATCTCCGCCCGCCACCCTGTAATTTTCGTGCCCCCCCCCCCCCCCCCACTTGAGCTACAGACACCAAAGGCCACAAAATGATCATGTGATCTGACATCTTTGATGGCGAAAAATGTATCAAATCTTATCAAAACCAGGTGGAATTCTGTCAGATCCAAACAATTTGTCGTTTAATTTCAATTCTGATGCCTCACCTGTGTTCAAGTCTTCCAGGTTTTCAATATGGCCAATACAGCTGCATATAAACAAACTTCCTCCCAAAATGAGATTTAACAATGTTGTACTTGCAGGTCTGTGGTTTGGGGCTCAAGAGCCTGTCATGTCCATTTTTCTCAGACCATTTGTCGAACAGGCCAAAACACTGGCATCCAAGGGTGTGTGCTGGAGAAAAAATGGTAACTGTGTGCAGCGCCGCCGCTCCCATAACGCGCACTGCGCGCTGCGCGTAGGGCGCCACGTCCTGGGGGGGCACCACAGAGTAGGCAACTAAAACAACCCTCATAGTTCTAATAATTATAACGGTGATATTATTTCAGTCTACGGCTCGCATCGCTCCGTCGTGCTGCGCGCGAAAAAAGAATGAAGGACATAAAGCCCCACACCTGATGACTCGACTACCCAGACCTCTTGCAGAGCTCAAGCAGTGGAAAGCCTCCGAGTGGAGATCATGGCTTCTGTTTTACAGCTTGCCTGTCCTGAATGGTGGACTTCAGCCATGCTACCTGAAGCACCTAGGCCTTCTGGTGGCAGCAGTATATCTTCTTTTGAAGGAGAATGTCACTTACGCAGACATAAACAATGCAGATAACATGCTGTTTGAGTTTGTTGCAAGGTTTCAGTTGCTGTATGGAGAAGTGTCAATGACATTTAATGTCCATCTGTTAACTCACCTTGCAAAGTCTGTGAAATTATGGGGGCCACTTTGGGCACACTCGGCATTTGTATTTGAAAATGCAAATGGTGGGGTTCATGGGACAAAGTGTGTAGCTCTCCAGATTGTGAACAGATTCCTGTTGCACAGAGCAACACCTCTCTTAACCTCCAGGCATGCAGTAAGGGAGCAAGTGAAGGAGTTCTGTTTGGAGATGACTAATGACAGAAGAGTACAAAGATACACAACATTCAAAGACACAACTGTTCTGGACAGTGGGAAAGTGACAGAGACCACTGCTGATGAGAAGAGTGCCTTTGTGTCTGCACAAAAAACAGCCCCAGACGAAATGGTAGTGCACAAGAGAATGGTGCATAAAGGACTGATGTATACCGGCAGAAACTACACCCTCAGTAAGAGACGCAGTGACTGTTTTGTAAAGCTCAGTGATGGTGTTTATGGTGAAATTCACAATATCATATCCCATCCTTCAGAAGAAGGTACAGAAATTGTTGTACTATTCCAAAAGCTTCATACACAGACCTCCTTTCCTGTATCACACGGTTATGGGTGTGTGACACATATCCAACTCGTTAGTGGAGCACTTTCTCCAGTGTGTCTGATTCCAGTTGACAGGGTAGAGAAGAAATGCATGATTTTAAAAACAAGTGATCAGATGTACATTTGTGACTTCCCAAATGCACATGAGAGACTAATCTGAATCAAAGATGGTAATTCAAGCTTGCATTTATTTTTAGTTGGCTGATTACTTTCTCAGGTGGAGTTTAGGCTCAGCTATACTGGGGTGTAAAAATGTGGACACATGTGTATGTACTTGTGCTTCCTATGTTGTAATGTAATGTACTGAACTGTGTATCATTTGACAGCCAGATAAACACCATCAAAACATCACAACTTTGAAGACTGTCTGCTTCTTGAAGGGTGAAACTAAATCGTAAAAAAACACAATCAATCCTTTCTCCGCTTGTTTGCAGGTATTTTCTGCTTGCTATAACATGTACAGATGCATATTATGTAGATACAGTACATGAAAGCAATCTCTAACAATAATTAAGGTTATACAGGTTTTACGTATCAATTGTGATTTTAACGTTATACATCATTTATTGCATCAAACTTGTAATATGTCTTCAGTCATATGTTTATCTAGTTTTAACTTTCATGAACTCTCACTGGCCAAAGAACAACTACAGTCATTAACAACAGTAATTCAGCACTTCTACCATAAACTTCAGAAAATATAATATTGTCCAAAAATAATGCAGATTTATAGATAAGAACGAAATAAGACGATACATCCCCACGATGGCACCATGAGGCATATGATGTGTGCAGATAGAGCTTGATTAATCAAATACCAACCGATATGACCAGCTTCATTTATGAGTTCTTGCTGGTGGACCAGCATCAAACTAGCATAAACCAGCATAGACCAGCATAAACCAGCATAGACCAGCATAGAAAGTATGCTGGTCTATGCTGTTTTTTTTTAGCAGGGCGGGGCTCTTCGCTAACAGTAACTAGCTCAAACGGAACAGCTAACAAGCTAACGTAGCGTCCCCTACACTAGCATAACGAACGACAACACACACGTCGCTACAATATTTTGGGGGGAATGACGATGAGAATGTCAGCGGTGAATAATGTATGTGTGGCCCCTGTTCCTGCTGTACAGTCAGGAGAGCAGGGCGGATAACGCTCTGAGAGAGAGGAGCTCGCGGGGAGCGAGAGCATACAACCCAGAGTTTGCAGCACATTCGAAATGAACTGTTTTTGCACCCAACCATCTCGAAACCTTGTTCCAGGGATGAACAAGAGTTGGCTGGTCTGGTTGGCCATCGACCTCCTCGCTGATACTTGGTTGGGAGATTTCACTCGAGTTCTCAGACACGGACATCTTTGTAAAAGGCTTTTCTGCTGGAGAGTGACGTGATTTGTGACGGTTGATTGGTGTTGCCTTCAGGTGCATCGCGTAGAAAACCAATAGGGTGTCAGAATGGAATATGTTTATACTTCTCATCCAACCACAATCCAATTCACACTATCCGGATGGCGCGATTTATGTGGCTTTTTTTTGTTTGTGTTTTTGAACAAACCAAAATGAAATAGTAACAAGGCTATTTTTAAAATGTAGGGAGTAGAAAGTGCAGATATTTGCGTGAAAAAGTAAGGAGTAGAAGTAGAAAGTCGTCTGAAAAATAAATACTCCACTAAAGTATAGATACCCAAAATTTCTACTTAAGTAGAGTAACAAAGTATTTGTACTTCGTTACTTGACACCTCTGAGCACTAAGGTCTAACGAGACCAATACAGAGAGGAGTCCTCTATCAGGACTACGGTCTAACAAGACCAGTACAGAGATGAGTCCTCTATCAGGACTACGGTCTAACAAGACCAGTACAGAGATGAGTCCTCTATCAGGACTACGGTCTAACAAGACCAGTACAGAGAGGAGTCCTCTATCAGGACTAAGGTCTAACAAGACCAGTACAGAGAGGAGTCCTCTATCAGGACTAAGGTCTAACAAGACCAGTACAGAGAGGAGTCCTCTATCAGGACTAAGGTCTAACAAGACCAGTAGAGAGAGGAGTCCTCTATCAGGACTAAGGTCTAACAAGACCAGTACAGAGAGGAGTCCTCTATCAGGACTAAGGTCTAACAAGACCAGTACAGAGATGAGTCCTCTATCAGGACTAAGGTCTAACAAGACCAGTACAGAGAGGAGTCCTCTATCAGGACTAAGGTCTAACGAGACCAATACAGAGAGGAGTCCTCTATCAGGACTACGGTCTACCAAGACCAGTACAGAGATGAGTCCTCTATCAGGACTACGGTCTAACAAGACCAGTACAGAGAGGAGTCCTCTATCAGGACTAAGGTCTAACAAGACCAGTACAGAGAGGAGTCCTCTATCAGGACTAAGGTCTAACAAGACCAGTACAGAGAGGAGTCCTCTATCAGGACTAAGGTCTAACAAGACCAGTACAGAGAGGAGTCCTCTATCAGGACTAAGGTCTAACAAGACCAGTACAGAGAGGAGTCCTCTATCAGGACTAAGGTCTAACAAGACCAGTACAGAAAGGAGTCCTCTATCAGCACTAAGGTCTAACAAGACCAGTACAGAGAGGAGTCCTCTATCAGGACTAAAGTCTACCAAGACCAGTACAGAGATGAGTCCTCTATCAGGACTACGGTCTAACAAGACCAGTACAGAGAGGAGTCCTCTATCAGGACTAAGGTCTAACAAGACCAGTACAGAGAGGAGTCCTCTATCAGGACTAAGGTCTAACAAGACCAGTACAGAGAGGAGTCCTCTATCAGGACTAAGGTCTAACAAGACCAGTACAGAGAGGAGTCCTCTATCAGGACTAAGGTCTAACAAGACCAGTACAGAAAGGAGTCCTCTATCAGCACTAAGGTCTAACAAGACCAGTACAGAGAGGAGTCCTCTATCAGGACTAAAGTCTAACAAGACCAGTACAGAGAGGAATCCTCTATCAGGACTAAGGTCTAACAAGACCAGTACAGAGAGGAGTCCTCTATCAGGACTAAGGTCTAACAAGACCAGTACAGAGAGGAGTCCTTTATCTGTGCCATTAAGAGGTGACTTCCGACCTACGGGCTCGGGCGTCGTTACCACCGGCATGTATTACAATCTGACTGTACCTACGCTCATCCTTAGCCAGCAGCTTCAAACAAGACTCCACGTCGCCCGCTCTGGCCCCCGGGAGGCACACTACCCTGGTCCGCGGCTTCGCTAACGTCACGTTTCTGACTATAGAGCTCCCGATAACCAGGGTGTACTCCTCAGTGTGTCGCTGAGCAGGGGAAATTGGTTGTAAACGTGAAGTGGTTGGTGCACAGCAGGCTTCTGTTTAGACTTACTATTCCCACGAACAGTTACCCATCCGTCCGGCTGGTCGGGCACCGCTGGAGTAGAGCTAGAAGAGCTACAAGCTACCTGTCGCTCCGCGCCGGCTACGGGAGTGGGCGGGCTAACTAGCATAGCTGTCTGAGCTTCGATGGCGCGGAGCCGTGCATCTAACCCACTTAGACCTGCCTCCAACCTGCTAATAAACTGCACTTGTTGCATGTATCGTTATCATTAAGGGAGGCAGGGAGATAACTATACATGAGACACACTGAGCAAGACGGAACAAGAGGGAGAGAAGGAGAAGACATGCTGCAGCTGGGCTGGCGGAGCTTACCGAGTGAGACGATGCGTTCAGGAGCAGCTAATGTTGTTTTTGACTGGTACTACAGCCCTCTAGTGGGGTAACATGGTACTACAAGCCCTCTAGTGGGGTAACATGGTACTACAAGCTCTCTAGTGGGGTAACATGGTACTACAAGCTCTCTAGTGGGGTAACATGGTACTACAAGCCCTCTAGTGGGGTAACATGGTACTACAAGCCCTCTAGTGGGGTAACATGGTACTACAAGCCCTCTAGTGGGGTAACATGGTACTACAAGCCCTCTAGTGGGGTAACATGGTACTACAAACCCTCTAGTGGGGTAACATGGTACTACAAGCCCTCTAGTGGGGTAACATGGTACTACAGCCCTCTATTGGGGTAACATGGTACTACAAGCTCTCTAGTGGGGTAACATGGTACTACAGCCCTCTAGTGGGGTAACATGGTACTACAGGCCCTCTAGTGGGGTAACATGGTAGTACAAGCCCTCTAGTGGGGTAACATGGTACTACAAGCCCTCTAGTAGCGCAATATGGTACTACAAGCTCCTTAAGATATGATAGTGCATCACCAATCATAGAGAGGTCACAAGAGTGACCCCTTGTACTTCCCTGTGTGCAGACTGGGAGGTGGACGCTGCAGCCAGCAACACGATGGAGGTGGCGGCGCTAGGCCGGCCCTTCAGCCTCGGGATGCTGTACGACTGCCGCCAGGACTCACTGGTCCCCGGTAAGGATCCACATGTTGTTTAATGCCGTCGGAAATAAGCACTGGTATACTGTGAACTTTGTAATATCATCTTCTCATCTGAGCCAACGTTGCCTTTAATTTGAACAAAAACTGTCCAGTAAAATTTCAATAAAATAGACATTAACATTTCCAGTGGAAATATAATACATTTTAATGTATATATTATATGTATATATGTATGTATAATTTCCTCACTACTTTTTTGGCAGGCATGACACTGTGGGATTGCAATGACCTGGACAAGAATACAAGAGAACGACTCAAACCTAGCAGTGACTTTGGGATCGTCACATCTGAATCTATTGACGATAAGTCTTCAGCTCTAAATGTTGAAGCCTCTCTGAAGGCCAGTTTCTTAGGTGGACTGGTGGAGGTTGAAGGATCGCCAAGTACCTGAACGACAGTAAGACTTCCAGACATCAGGCCAGAGTAACACTGAGCTACAAAACTACCACCAAGTTCCAGCAACTGTCCATGAATCATCTTGGAAGTGTCAATATCAAGCATCCGTATGTCTTTGATAAAGGAATAGCAACACATGTCGTCACGGCGGTTCTCTACGGGGCACAAGCCTTCTTTGTCTTTGACCGTGAGGTGTCTGAAACAGAAACTCATCAAGACATTCAGGGTGCCCTGAGCGTGATGATCAAGAGGATTCCCAGCCTGGCGATAGAGGGGCAAGGCGCCCTGAAGATGAAAGACAAGGACAGAGAATACGTAGAGAAATTCTCCTGCAAATTCCATGGAGACTTTTCCCTGGAGAAGAATCCTGTGTCCTTTCAGGATGCAGTAGAAGTTTACCGAAGTCTGCCGAGACTGTTGGGAGCCAACGGAGAGAACGCCGTGCCGGTGAAGGTCTGGCTGTTGCCATTGACCAGTTTGGATTCGAAGGCTGCTAAACTCGTACGTCAGATAAGTGTACGATTAGTTCAAGAATCCCAGAGTGTCCTGGAGAACTTCAGCGAGCTGGAAATGAGGTGCAGAGATGCATTGAGAACCACCACTGCACAGCAGTTCCCACAGATTAGCAAAAAGATAAAGACCTTCACAGAGATGTGCTCCGAGTTCAGACTGGACCTCCAACAAACTTTGGCCAAGAGATTTCCATCAATCCGAGGAGGAGGAGAAGATGAGGATGAGCTCGCAGACATCCTGAAGAAAATACGTTCTTCTCCTTTCAACAGCAACTACCTGAACCAGTGGATGGACTGTAAAGACAAAGAAGTCTACATTCTAAGGTCTTTCACCAAGATGATGAAAAACACCAAGATTCTTTCATCTGAAAATGATCTTAATGAAGAAAGTCTCAGTGCAGAACACGTGGTGTGTTTTGTCTTCACCTCCCTGGGAGGTGACGAATCGTACCTCTCAACGTTATCAAACTACTTGAGACAAACCCCAGGCGTCCCTCAAGACGCACACACTCAGGATCTAGAGAGGGAGCAATGGTACGCCTCAAAAGAAGTTTCAGAAGCAATGAGGCGGAAAGCAAAGCTTTTCAGTGATTTCGCAGAGGCCAACACGGAGAACAAGAACATCAGGTTCTTGACCTTGGGATTACCAAATGAGGCCCAGAAAGGTTCAAGCATCTACCTTTATGAAGGCGGCTTCTCTGTCAACGAGAACTTTGAGCCTCCTTCAAAGCCTGAAGCAGGAACACTGAGTGAGATCAACCACAACAGTGTGACGCTGAAGATCTCTCCACCCAAATGTGGAGTAGAGAACATCACCTCCTACTCTGTTGAGTACCGTGTCAGTGGAGAGAGAGGATGGAAACAGAAGACCGCATCAGGAGGAGAACAAGTCACCGTGAGCGATCTGAGTCCCAACACCGACTACGTGTTCAGGTGCAGAGCAGTGACCTCAGCCGGTGTTGGGCCGGCCAATGAGCTCAGAGGTCCCATCAAAACCTTACCTTGCAGCCCTCCTGGACAACCTCAAGTTCAACCACGCCTAGACCCAGGACGGGCATCAGTCCGCTGGGAGAGACCTGCTGAGCTGGGACGGGACGTCCACATTGTGCGCTACATCGTGGAGTACGCCATGACGGTCAACGAGGGGGAAGACGAGGATCTCCAATGGAACCGCACCACGTCCAAAGCTGAGGAGGTGGAACTCTCAGGACTCCAGCCAGGGACACGACATGTTGTCAGGGTCATCTGTGATTGTGGATCGGCCGGCAGAAGCAAAGAAAGCATCTCTGTTCGTGTCCCCGAGTCAATTCATTTCATAGTGATTCAATCTCTAATGAAAACGTTTGCTCGAGGTCTGAACGAACTATTTCAGATTATATGAAGGTAGATTTGTGTCTTTATTATGCAAGCAAAAAAAAATGTTTTGAGAGCAAATTTCTCGTTTTAAGAGCACATTTCTCGTTTGTAAGTCAAAATATATAAACTGAGAATAAATTATTTGTTAGTTTTGTTCATGAAACTATAATGTTTGGCTGCAAATAAAAAAAGGTTGTTCTCAAAAAGAAAACACCTTGCTCTCAAAAAAAGCTTTGGTCTCGGGAAAAAAAAGCGTTGCTCTCGGTTTGAAAAGTTGCGATTCGAGTTTTGGATGTAGTGGGCGGGGCTATACTCTGCTGCTTGAGCCAGGAGTTCCTATTGGTGGGTTTGACGTGGCTCTTCGCGCCTGGCGATCTAACGGGAGGTTCCGGTGAGGAGGAGAGAGGGCCAGTGATCACCGGCACCGACCACTCAGCGGCAAGTCTGAGGCAGGTCTGTGGCATGTCTGAGGCCAGTGCCGCTCGGTGCCTGTACAGCGACGACTCAGTGGCGTGTTTGCGACGAGTCGCCGGCAGCGAAACGCCGCTTGCATAATAAAGACACAAATCTACCTTCATGAGTTTACAGCTGGTCGGTGAGGATCAAACGAGATCACGAGCTCACGGCCAGACTTCTGAAGTCATTTAATCGACATTTGAATGCGTATCTTATACTTTATCTACCATGGTAACACTCTATAGAGTTTGATATCCGAGAGCAGTGGTTCTCAAATGGGGGTTTGCGTACCCCTGGGGGTACGTGAAGGTACTCCAGGGGGTACGTGACATTTTTAAAAAATCTATTTAAAATTAGCATCCATTAAAAAAGTGTAAGTTCATAAACTGAGTTTTTTATTAAGTAGGCAATTTAATTTAATTATCCTAAAAACCTAGAGACCATCTTTTTTAAATCTTTTTTTTACTCTTACTCTTTTTTTTAACTCTTTTTGGCTATACTAGCCCATTGCACAGACTGGTTTATTTATAGCATTTTGCACTATCCTCGTGGATATCAACACTCAATCAATGCACACTGTAATATCTGAAAATTCTGTATACTCCCTGTGTACATATTCCCCCTATGTGTGTGTTGTTATACTACGATTCTACTGTAAGTTGTGTATGTATGTTTGTGAGTTAAAGCGACACTATGTAACTTTTCCACCTTAAAATAACGGCTTGAAAAAAATGGTGCCGCTACAAAGACTTTTAATATGTTGATGTGCGCCTCCGCCATCGGGGTCTGTGGCCAGAAAACTGCTGAATGTAAGATTTAGTCGCCGCCCGGTCGCAGCCTGTATAGTAACCGGAAGTACTTCAACCTGCTGTCTGTCATGATGACAGCGTCTCATAGTCCAGTCCTCCTCTCAGGGGACTCTTTATTGTCTCCGCTACGAGACGTAGAGACAGAGAGACGTGCTGTGTGGAGAACACCGGCCGAGGCTGATCAGCTGGGAGTCACGAGCCAGAAGAGCCATATATGGCTCGAGAGCCAGAGGTTCACGACACTGAAGTAAACGTTAAATACCTGAAGGGGGCGCTACAGGGGAAAAGTTACATAGTGTCGCTTTAAGTTAAGCTACTGGTTGACCTAAATTTCCGTCGGGATTAATAAAGTATCCATCTATCCATCCATCTATCTATCTATGTTGACCTTCCAAACCAAATGGAACGTCTACGTCATGACGTAGTCTGGAGGCCTGTGCAAGAGGCGTTCTTCTCATGCGTTAGCCAGAGCAACTGGTCAGGACTGTGACGGGTTTTATTCTTGATTACTGGCACGAACACAACTGTCAACATTCATTTTCTGTTGATCTGTTCATTTGCTTAATAAAGCACAAAGCATATTAAATCATTTGCGTGTTTCTTTGCAAACATTTACTGGCATTATTTAGACGATTCACAATGTCATCGTACGTTCCACATGCAGCACCATGAGGAAAGTGTCTCTCTAGCGCCCCTCACCCAGAATGTCCCATTGACTTGACACGTCTCACACCTCTCACATGTCTCACACATGTCCATCTCAACCTGTTCTACACAAGAACCTCACAGCCCTAAGCTCCGCCTACTTAGATTTTCCGCCATTTAGACTTTTGTGAGCACACATAATTGGCGACTTCTCCTTCCGTCTGATTCACATTAAACGTGATGTTCCCCGTGAGTGAAGCTTTATCAGCTGCTGTGTATGAAATGTTCTTTATATCTCATTGTGTTCAGATGATATGGACCAATGAACATCTGAGGGGCGTGTCTTGTTTTTGATGCTCACGCCTTTGACACTGTTGGGACCAGTCCCTCCAGACGTTCAGTATGTGAGCACAGTGCATCCTGTAACGGGCACAAACAACTATTTGAACAATAGGGGGCGCTACAAAGTTTGGCGTTTAACAGCGTTTTTGCTTATAATTTGTCATTTTTTCATGTTATACATTTACAGATTTCTCCCGCAAAACTTGTTCAAATCCACTTCCCTCTTGTTGCCGGAGGATCTAGAGGCTGGAGGGATGAACACGGATAATGTTTTGACTTGTTATGTCAAAACATTATTTCTTTGTTAAGTTGTTAATCTCTCCCACTTTCCCATCATTTTTGACGCCTACAATTATGTACGGAAATTCTGCCGCCGTCACTCTGTCGCCGCCGCCGCGCCGCGCCACGCCACGTCTGGATCCGCCTGTGTCGGGCGGCGGCGGCTCATCCATTAAACACGGCCGTCTATAAATAAAGGTGCTCCTCTTGAATCTGGGCCACAGCAGCTTGAAGGAGACGAGAGACGAAGAGGAAGTTTCATCTTCATCCCCAACAAAAGATCCACTGCTCGACCTCTGACCTTTCTGTCTGAGCAGGAAGCTCCGAGATGAATTCACCGCTTGAAGGACTCACAGCGATGATCAGAATAACGGGATGGACTCGGAGGAAGACGAGTCCCCACTGTGAAGCTGTGATCTCATGGTCCCCACAAGGTGGGTAAAACACACACACACACACACACATTTTTTTAATAAACATAATTATTTTTTAAGAATAGTTTACCAAAATAAAAGTGTAAATTAAAGCGAATAAGATAGAACCTGTTAAGCAGTGAGCTTTAAAGCTGCTGATTGGTATAGAGCGAGGCCAGCAGTCCCCCCCCCTTACAGTCTTTATGCCGGCTGCAGCTTTATATTACAAGCTTTCTATACTTTAATACTTAAAATATATACTATACTAAATATAATACAGTGCATCATGTAATACAAAAACAGACCAACTTAATCGTAAAGTCATAGAAATGTAAAATATAACAACACATTAAATAAAATATAAAATATAAGAACATATACCACATATAAATAACAATAAATACAATATAATAGAATATAACACTTAAATAAAATAACAATAAATAAAATATAATAACATATACCAGATAAATAAAATATAATAACATATACCACATAAATAAACTAACAATTAATATAATAATATAACACATGGATAAAATATAATCATAAATGACAATTAAATATTTTAAAATATAATAAATAATATTGAAATGTTCAATAAATTGGAATGAAGTCAAACAATTGTTCCTCTTCGTCATCCATCACTTTCTCTCCTCCACCTCCTCTTCCTTCAACACCTACTCCTGCTCTTCCTTTACCACCTCTTCCTCACCCTCCACCTCCTCTTCCTCTCTCTCTTTTCTCACTTTCCCATTCCCTTTGTTTTAATGCCAAACTTTCCCTTTCCTCCTCTTCTTCCTTCACCAACTCCTGCTACTCCTCTCCTTTTACATTGCATTACATGTCATTAACCTCCTCCTCCTCCTCCTCGTAATCCTGCTCGTTCTCCTCCTCCTCCCCCTCCTCCTCCTTGTAGGTGAGCTGTATGATTGGCAGCAGGGGGGGGGTCACATGGTTCATGTTTGCAGCTCCGTCAGACGCCATTTTGGAGGAAAGTTTGGAATTTGTAAACCTGGGGAGGAGGAAGAAGAGAGGAGGAACAGAGGAGGAAGTGGAGGAAAAGAGGGGAGGAGGAGGAAGTGGAGGGAAAGAGGGGAGGAGGAGGAGGAGCAAGTGGAGGGAAAGAGAGGAGGAGGAGGAAGTGGAGGTAAAGAGGGGAGGAGGAGGAGGAAGTGGAGGGAAAGAGGGGAGGAGGAGGAGGAACAGAGGAGGAAGTGGAGGGAAAGAGGGGAGGAGGAGGAGGAGGAAGTGGAGGGAAAGAGGGGAGGAGGAGGAGGAACAGAGGAGGAAGTGGAGGGAAAGAGGGGAGGAGGAGGAGGAAGTGGAGGGAAAGAGGGGAGGAGGAGGAGGAAGTGGAGGGAAAGAGGGGAGGAGGAGGAGGAAGTGGAGGGAAAGAGGGGAGGGATTTACACGCAGAAGTTTGACACGAGTGCAGGCTGCGCCGGGGACAGCGCACGCAGAAAGTGCGCGCGCGCCAGTGCGGGAGAGTCGGGCTCGTGGAGGAGGTGCTCGTGGAGGAGGTGCTGCCGCCGGCGGGACTTTGAAGTTGTTCTTTTTAATTCCTGGAGTAATAATCGCAGCAGCGCGTGAGCCCCCCCTCCCACCAGCCCCGCCCCCCGCGGTTGTCTCATGCGCGCGCCACCCGGCACCGGGAAACGGGAGTGTTTTTCACACGGAGTTTGGCGCAGTTGGTAAAAGCTATATATATATTTATATATATATATATTTATATATATTTATTTGTGTTCCACTTGGCGCGGTCCGCCTTTGCGGTTCACGCCGGGGCAGGGGCACTCTCCGGCGGGCAGGACAGTCGGAGCAGGCGGTGACGCTCCGGAGCTTTTCCTGGTTTCTTTTTCTTTTCTTTTTCTGGACCCAGCTTCGCTTTCCGTGGTATAAGTTTGGCCCCCCCGGCCCCCGTCGACCCCCCTCGACCCCCCGCCATGCCCGTCAGGAAGAAAGGTGAGCGGCTCTCACTTTACACATGTCCGCTAGCATGCTAGCGCCGAGCTAACCGCTAACGGCGGAGAAACTCACGGCGGCTCGGAGTAAACAGACCCGAGCAAACCCCCGGGAGCCGGGGGGGAGCCGGGGGGACCGGCGCCCCGCGGCGCTCCGGGAGACTTAACGTGGGCTAGCCGCCTGCTAGCTGCGGGACTCGGGGCAGCTCGTCTGGACTATTAATAAACTATATTAATAATATATTTGCAGCAGCTTTCTTCACATAAGTTAAACTGTATAAAATAATCTAACATGTATAATGCACTCACGTTATTGTGACGTCAGTTAACTAGTTTAAGTTACTTTTACTTCTGAAAAAAGTGTTACAGTGACTTAATTTCAACATTATTTGTATTATTATTCCATGGTGTCTGATTTTACTTCATCTGTTAAATGTAAAGAATAAAAAAGTTTTAACATGGTAATAGTTATAAACACAATATATGTTTTTATTATTATTATCATTATTTGAGCTATCTGTTAAATATCTGCTTTGCAGAGGCGTTATTATTAATCTATATAGATGAAATCATGCATGAGCACAAAGACATATGAATGTATCTCCACTGGTTCTCGATGTAAATAATTAATAATGTAAAAAACTATAGAGAGAAATCACAAAAGCACCAAAAAAGCAGAATTGTACTTTTTTTTTTTTTTTAAGATAAATAAATATATAGTTTTCACGGTAACTTTGAATGAATCCTCTTGTTTATATCAGTCGAGTCAATCAACGGGAGATGCACACATTTCAATAAGCAAATCATAGTTAAAGTATTATATATATATATATTAATCAAGCTAAACTAGCAAAGTGTGTCTCAAATATCGCTCTAGATCTGCCATCTCTTAAAGCCACCTCCGTGATGCTCCTCCTGACCGCGCCTCCTCACGAGGAGCTCCTGCAGTCGGAGGAAAGAGATGGATGACCGTCCTTCAGGTGTCACACCTGGTGAAGACATGAATGAAGTAGTAGAAAGGAGTAATAAATGATTACATTGTGTTGCGTAACCTCGTTTTTGAGTGAAAGTGTTTTCTGTGACTACTTTCACCAAATGAGAGACGCATTATGGGATGGAGGCCGCTGACACATGAACCTTACGCTTTTGTTTTCAAATGAAAGATTTACTATATATTTGAGTCCGTTTCAAGAACGGAAGATGTCCAATATATTTTTATATTGATATATATTTATATATAAATATATATATTTATATATAAATATATATACAGCTGTATTATCAATTTATTTATATAAATCAATATTTATAAATATAGATATATATATATATATATATATATATATATATATGTATATATCTAAAAAACGTTATTATTATTAATATATGTATATA
Organism: Liparis tanakae; assembly: GCA_036178185.1. Lineage (NCBI taxonomy): Eukaryota > Metazoa > Chordata > Actinopteri > Perciformes > Liparidae > Liparis > Liparis tanakae. The sequence continues at coordinate 22,413,091 of CM070098.1, forward strand.
CTAGAGATGCACCGATCAGGTTTTTTGGGACGATCACCGATCACTGAAATCAGTGTCAGCCGATCACCGATAATACCGATCACAATGTCGATTGAAGCATTCTATTTATTGTGTAGCATTATTGCCTAGGACTATGAGGAAATACACATCTAAAGCACCTCAAACATTAAAGAAATTACAGATATGTTAGTGTATGATTTGTCGACATCTTATTTTGAAAAACGGATGTTGTTTCACGTGGCTCTTTCCGCTAACTTTGCAAAACCGGATGTTGTGTCATGTAAATCCTTCCGCTAACAGTTAGCATTCGATCAGGAGCGCGCAAGGGTTTTGATAAAGTTATCGGCTAACTTTATCAAAACCCTCGCGCGCTCCTGATCGAATGTGTGTAGCGTGAACATCAGTCTATAGGGTCAGACATGTGAACATCAGTCTATAGTCAGACATGTGAACATCAGTCTATAGTCAGACATGTGAACATCAGTCTATAGGGTCAGACATGTGAACATCAGTCTGTAGGGTCAGACATGTGAACATCAGTCTATAGGGTCAGACATGTGAACATCAGTCTGTAGGGTCAGACATGTGAACATCAGTCTATAGGGTCAGACATGTGAACATCAGTCTATAGAGTCAGACATGTGACCATCAGTCTATAGGGTCAGACATGTGAACATCAGTCTATAGGGTCAGACATGAACATCAGTCTATAGGCTCAGACATGAACATCAGTCTATAGGCTCAGACATATAAACATCAGTCTGTAGGGTCAGACATGTGAACATCAGTCTATAGTCAGACATGTGAACATCAGTCTATAGGGTCAGACATGTGAACATCAGTCTATAGGGTCAGACATGTGAACATCAGTCTGTAGGGTCAGACATGTGAACATCAGTCTGTAGGGTCAGACATGTGAACATCAGTCTATAGGCTCAGACATGTGAACATCAGTCTGTAGGGTCAGACATGTGAACATCAGTCTGTAGTCAGACATGTGAACATCAGTCTATAGGGTCAGACATGTGAACATCAGTCTATAGGGTCAGACATGTGAACATCAGTCTATAGTCACACATGTGAACATCAGTCTATAGGGTCAGACATGTGAACATCAGTCTATAGGTATCAGACATGTGAACATCAGTCTATAGTCAGACATGTGAACATCACTCTATAGGGTCAGACATGTGAACATCAGTCTATAGGGTCAGACATGTGAACATCAGTCTATAGGGTCAGACATGTGAACATCAGTCTATAGGGTCAGACATGTGAACATCAGTCTATAGGGTCAGACATGTGAACATCAGTCTATAGTCAGACATGTGAACATCAGTCTATAGGGTCAGACATGTGAACATCAGTCTATAGGGTCAGACATGTGAACATCAGTCTCTAGACAGACATGTGAACATCAGTCTATAGGGTCAGACATGTGAACATCAGTCTATAGGGTCAGACATGTGAACATCAGTCTATAGGGTCAGACATGTGAACATCAGTCTATAGGGTCAGACATGTGAACATCAGTCTATAGGGTCAGACATGTGAACATCAGTCTATAGGTCAGACATGTGAACATCAGTCTATAGGTCAGACATGTGAACATCAGTCTATAGGGTCAGACATGTGAACATCAGTCTATAGGGTCAGACATGTGAACATCAGTCTATAGGGTCAGACATGTGAACATCAGTCTATAGGGTCAGACATGTGAACATCAGTCTATAGGGTCAGACATGTGAACATCAGTCTATAGGGTCAGACATGTGAACATCAGTCTAGGGTCAGACATGTGAACATCAGTCTATAGTCAGACATGTGAACATCAGTCTATAGGGTCAGACATGTGAACATCAGTCTATAGGGTCAGACATGTGAACATCAGACTATAGGGTTAGACATGTGAACATCAGTCTATAGGGTCAGACATGTGAACATCAGTCTATAGTCAGACATGTGAACATCAGTCTCTGTAGGTCAGACATGTGAACATCAGTCTATAGGGTCAGACATGTGAACATCAGTCTATAGGGTCAGACATGTGAACATCAGTCTATAGGGTCAGACATGTGAACATCAGTCTATAGGGTCAGACATGTGAACATCAGTCTATAGGGTCAGACATGTGAACATCAGTCTATAGGGTCAGACATGTGAACATCAGTCTATAGTCAGACATGTGAACATCAGTCTATAGGGTCAGACATGTGAACATCAGTCTGTAGGGTCAGACATGTGAACATCAGTCTGTAGTCAGACATGTGAACATCAGTCTATAGGGTCAGACATGTGAACATCAGTCTGTAGGGTCAGACATGTGAACATCAGTCTATAGGGTCAGACATGTGAACATCAGTCTATAGGGTCAGACATGTGAACATCAGTCTATAGGGTCAGACATGTGAACATCAGTCTGTAGGGTCAGACATGTGAACATCAGTCTAGGGTCAGACATGTGAACATCAGTCTATAGGGTCAGACATGTGAACATCAGTCTATAGGGTCAGACATGTGAACATCAGTCTATAGTCAGACATGTGAACATCAGTCTATAGGGTCAGACATGTGAACATCAGTCTATAGTCAGACATGTGAACATCAGTCTATAGGGTCAGACATGTGAACATCAGTCTATAGTCAGACATGTGAACATCAGTCTATAGGGTCAGACATGTGAACATCAGTCTATAGGGTCAGACATGTGAACATCAGTCTATAGGGTCAGACATGTGAACATCAGTCTATAGTCAGACATGTGAACATCAGTCTATAGGGTCAGACATGTGAACATCAGTCTATAGTCAGACATGTGAACATCAGTCTATAGGGTCAGACATGTGAACATCAGTCTATAGGGTCAGACATGTGAACATCAGTCTATAGGGTCAGACATGTGAACATCAGTCTATAGGGTCAGACATGTGAACATCAGTCTATAGGGTCAGACATGTGAACATCAGTCTATAGGGTCAGACATGTGAACATCAGTCTATAGGGTCAGACATGTGAACATCAGTCTATAGGGTCAGACATGTGAACATCAGTCTATAGGGTCAGACATGTGAACATCAGTCTATAGGGTCAGACATGTGAACATCAGTCTATAGGGTCAGACATGTGAACATCAGTCTATAGGGTCAGACATGTGAACATCAGTCTATAGTCAGACATGTGAACATCAGTCTATAGGGTCAGACATGTGAACATCAGTCTATAGTCAGACATGTGAACATCAGTCTATAGGGTCAGACATGTGAACATCAGTCTATAGGGTCAGACATGTGAACATCAGTCTATAGGGTCAGACATGTGAACATCAGTCTATAGGGTCAGACATGTGAACATCAGTCTATAGGGTCAGACATGTGAACATCAGTCTATAGGGTCAGACATGTGAACATCAGTCTATAGGGTCAGACATGTGAACATCAGTCTATAGTCAGACATGTGAACATCAGTCTATAGGGTCAGACATGTGAACATCAGTCTATAGTCAGACATGTGAACATCAGTCTATAGGGTCAGACATGTGAACATCAGTCTATAGGGTCAGACATGTGAACATCAGTCTATAGGGTCAGACATGTGAGTCAGTCTATAGTCTGTGAACATCAGTCTAGAGTCAGACATGAACATCAGTCTATAGGGTCAGACATGTGAACATCAGTCTATAGGGTCAGACATGTGAACATCAGTCTATAGGGTCAGACATGTGAACATCAGTCTATAGGGTCAGACATGTGAACGTCAGACATGTGAACATCAGTCTATAGGGTCAGACATGTGAACATCAGTCTATAGGGTCAGACATGTGAACATCAGTCTATAGGGTCAGACATGTGAACATCAGTCTATAGGGTCAGACATGTGAACATCAGTCTATAGTCAGACATGTGAACATCAGTCTATAGGGTCAGACATGTGAACATCAGTCTATAGTCAGACATGTGAACATCAGTCTATAGGGTCAGACATGTGAACATCAGTCTAGGGTCAGACATGTGAACATCAGTCTATAGGGTCAGACATGTGAACATCAGTCTATAGGGTCAGACATGTGAACATCAGTCTATAGGGTCAGACATGTGAACATCAGTCTATATAGTCAGACATGTGAACATCAGTCTATAGGGTCAGACATGTGAACATCAGTCTATAGTCAGACATGTGAACATCAGTCTAGACATGTGAACATCAGTCTATAGGGTCAGACATGTGAACATCAGTCTAGGTCAGACATGTGAACATCAGTCTATAGGGTCAGACATGTGAACATCAGTCTATAGTCAGACATGTGAACATCAGTCTATAGTCTATAGGTCAGACATGTGAACATCAGTCTATAGGGTCAGACATGTGAACATCAGTCTATAGGGTCAGACATGTGAACATCAGTCTATAGGGTCAGACATGTGAACATCAGTCTATAGTCAGACATGTGAACATCAGTCTATAGGGTCAGACATGTGAACATCAGTCTATAGGGTCAGACATGTGAACATCAGTCTATAGGGTCAGACATGTGAACATCAGTCTATAGGGTCAGACATGTGAACATCAGTCTATAGTCAGACATGTGAACATCAGTCTATAGGGTCAGACATGTGAACATCAGTCTATAGTCAGACATGTGAACATCAGTCTATAGGGTCAGACATGTGAACATCAGTCTATAGGGTCAGACATGTGAACATCAGTCTATAGGGTCAGACATGTGAACATCAGTCTATAGGGTCAGACATGTGAACATCAGTCTATAGGGTCAGACATGTGAACATCAGTCTATAGGGTCAGACATGTGAACATCAGTCTATAGGGTCAGACATGTGAACATCAGTCTATAGGGTCAGACATGTGAACATCAGTCTATAGGTCAGACATGTGAACATCAGTCTATAGGGTCAGACATGTGAACATCAGTCTATAGTCAGACATGTGAACATCAGTCTATAGGGTCAGACATGTGAACATCAGTCTATAGGGTCAGACATGTGAACATCAGTCTATAGGGTCAGACATGTGAACATCAGTCTATAGTCAGACATGTGAACATCAGTCTATAGGGTCAGACATGTGAACATCAGTCTATAGTCAGACATGTGAACATCAGTCTATAGTCAGACATGTGAACATCAGTCTATAGGGTCAGACATGTGAACATCAGTCTATAGGGTCAGACATGTGAACATCAGTCTATAGTCAGACATGTGAACATCAGTCTATAGTCAGACATGTGAACATCAGTCTATAGGGTCAGACATGTGAACATCAGTCTATAGGGTCAGACATGTGAACATCAGTCTATAGGGTCAGACATGTGAACATCAGTCTATAGTCAGACATGTGAACATCAGTCTATAGGGTCAGACATGTGAACATCAGTCTATAGTCAGACATGTGAACATCAGTCTATAGGGTCAGACATGTGAACATCAGTCTATAGGGTCAGACATGTGAACATCAGTCTATAGGGTCAGACATGTGAACATCAGTCTATAGTCAGACATGTGAACATCAGTCTATAGGGTCAGACATGTGAACATCAGTCTATAGTCAGACATGTGAACATCAGTCTATAGGGTCAGACATGTGAACATCAGTCTATAGGGTCAGACATGTGAACATCAGTCTATAGGGTCAGACATGTGAACATCAGTCTATAGGGTCAGACATGTGAACATCAGTCTATAGTCAGACATGTGAACATCAGTCTATAGGGTCAGACATGTGAACATCAGTCTATAGGGTCAGACATGTGAACATCAGTCTATAGGGTCAGACATGTGAACATCAGTCTATAGGGTCAGACATGTGAACATCAGTCTATAGTCAGACATGTGAACATCAGTCTATAGGGTCAGACATGTGAACATCAGTCTATAGGGTCAGACATGTGAACATCAGTCTATAGTCAGACATGTGAACATCAGTCTATAGGGTCAGACATGTGAACATCAGTCTATAGTCAGACATGTGAACATCAGTCTATAGGGTCAGACATGTGAACATCAGTCTATAGTCAGACATGTGAACATCAGTCTATAGGGTCAGACATGTGAACATCAGTCTATAGGGTCAGACATGTGAGCATCAGTCTGTAGGGTCAGACATGTGAACATCAGTCTATAGGGTCACATGTGAACATCAGTCTATAGGGTCAGACATGTGAAAATCAGTCTGTAGGGTCAGACATGTGAACATCAGTCTATAGGGTCAGACATGTGAACATCAGTCTATAGGGTCAGACATGTGAACATCAGTCTGTAGGCTCAGACATATAAACATCAGTCTGTAGGGTCAGACATGTGAACATCAGTCTATAGTCAGACATGTGAACATCAGTCTATAGGGTCAGACATGTGAACATCAGTCTATAGGGTCAGACATGTGAACATCAGTCTATAGTCAGACATGTGAACATCAGTCTGTAGTCAGACATGTGAACATCAGTCTGTAGGGTCAGACATGTGAACATCAGTCTATAGTCAGACATGTGAACATCAGTCTGTAGTCAGACATGTGAACACCAGTCTGTAGGGTCAGACATGTGAACATCAGTCTATAGGGTCAGACATGTGAACATCAGTCTATAGTCAGACATGTGAACATCAGTCTATAGTCAGACATGTGAGCATCAGTCTATAGTCAGACGTGAGCATCAGTCTATAGGGTCAGACATGTGAGCATCAGTCTATAGTCAGACATGTGAGTGTCGGTGAGTTGACCCAGAGGTTCAGCTCGGGGACGGGGTGCCGCTCGGTGGTGAGGATCCCCTCGGGGACCTCTCACTCGCCGGCGCTTCGTCTCCGTTGCGGCGCGCGGCGATTGAAACGTCTCTGATTGTATTTCTCGCAGATGTGACGTCATCTGATTGATCGGTTTGAGTGATCGGTCTGATCGGTCTTTTTGAGAACGCCGATCAAAACCGATAATGGCAATATCGGCCGATATCGATCGGCGCCGATCAGATCGGTGCATCCCTAGTATATACATAGACACATACATATATACACGTTAAAATACGACTATATATATATATACGTGTGTGAATATATATATATATATATATATAAAAAAAACATGTTTTTAATATATGTATATACATAGATAAATACATGTATATATACAAATACATATCTATATATGTATACATAGATATGTATGTATGTATGTGTGTATATATATATATATATATATATATATATATATATATATATCTATATCCCTTCAAGCTCCCTTAAAGCTCTTCAGGGCTATGAACGTCCTCCAGGAGGCTCAGGTTTGATTACACTTTGATTACACTTCAGGTGTACGTTTCTAAACCAACACGAGGCCTTAAAGTCATTAACACTGTTTGCTCCCCAGACGCCCAGCGGGCCCTGCGGCTGCTGGAGGAGTACCGGACCAAGCTGCAGCACGCCGAGGACCGGCCGCTCCGCCGCTCCATCCAGAGGGTCATCGACGTCTTCCAGAGCAGCCTGTTCCAGGCTCTCATCGGTGTGTGATATGATGTATATCATATATACAATGTATACAATATGATATGTGATATACATATACTATCAACCACACGAGATCTTTAGAATCAAACTCGAGGATCGAGCGTTCAGCTCGACGACGACTCAGAAAATAAGGAGTTTGTTGTCGTCTAAGAGCCAATCGGCTCTCTGCCGTTTCCCATCATGCACTGGGGCACAATGAGAGCTACTCTTCGTAGCTCCGTCATCACTGGACGAGTCACTGAGCGTACCAGCCTGCGACGCTGTGACGTGGTCACGTGATCAACAGCCGGGCCAATCACACCGCACCACGGGATTCATAACTCCTTCAGCTCCTTTTCCTGCTCCTCCTGCTGCTCCTCCTCCTCCTGCTCCTCCTGCTGCTCCTCACTAAAAGATGAGCCTGTGCTTTCTGCTTGTCTCCCTTCTTCACAGGAGCTGAAGAACTTGTCAAAAAGTTTCATTCTCTCTCCTGACCACCAGGGGGCGACTCCTCTGGTTGTATAGCCGTCTATATAAATGACTACTAAATGAGTCAACAGACCATAAAGCAGGGCCTGCTTTAGGGGCGGGGCTAGCGGTTGATTGACAGGTCTCTACTTCATCAGTTTGTATCTACATGACGGATCAGAATTAATGAAAAATAGATTTAAATCGGCCAAAATCCCCAAATCATAAGAGATGTCTGCAGCCGGCCGAGCCCGATGTAATCCCTCTGTGGACATGACGATTACCCCAAGTCCATAATCCACACACACACACACACACACACACACACACACACACACACACACACACACACACACACACACACACACACACACACACACACACACACACACACACACAGATTTCAGCCCCGAATGGCCTGATTCCTCTCACTCTCTGATGATTTGGACTTGAACAAGGGAAGAACTTCCTCCTCATTCAGCACCAACACTACCACTTTAGTCCACAGGGGGCAGCAGAACCAACACTACCACTTTAGTCCACAGGGGGCAGAACCAACACTACCACTTTAGTCCACAGGGGGCAGAACCAACACTACCACTTTAGTCCACAGGGGGCAGCAGAACCAACACTACCACTTTAGTCCACAGGGGGCAGCAGAACCAACACTACCACTGTAGTCCACAGGGGGCAGAACCAACACTACCACTTTAGTCCACAGGGGGCAGCAGAACCAACACTACCACTTTAGTCCACAGGGGCAGAACCAACACTACCACTTTAGTCCACAGGGGGCAGCAGAACCATCACTACCACTTTAGTCCACAGGGGGCAGCAGAACCAACACTACCACTTTAGTCCACAGGGGGCAGCAGAACCAACACTACCACTTTAGTCCACAGGGTTCAGCAGAACCAACACTACCACTTTAGTCCACATGGGGCAGCAGAACCATCACTACCACTTTAGTCCACAGGGGGCAGCAGAACCAACACTACCACTTTAGTCCACAGAGGGCAGCAGAACCAACACTACCACTGTAGTCCACAGGGGGCAGAACCAACACTACCACTTTAGTCCACAGGGGGCAGCAGAACCAACACTACCACTGTAGTCCACAGGGGGCAGCAGAACCAACACTACCACTTTATTCCAGAGGGGGCAGAACCAACACTACCATTTTAGTCCACAGGGGGCACCAGAACCAACACTACCATTTTAGTCCACAGGGGGCAGCAGAACCAACACTACCACTTTAGTCCACCGGGGGCACCAGAACCAACACTACCACTTTAGTCCACAGGGGGCAGCAGAACCAACACTACCACTTTAGTCCACAGGGGGCACCAGAACCAGCACTACCACTTTAGTCCACAGGGGGCACCAGAACCAACACTACCACTGTCATCCACAGGGGGCGCCAGAACAACACTACCACTTTAGTCCACAGGGGGCAGTTGGCACACACCCCCCCCCCCCTTCACAATCCTCCTCTCTCGTCTCCAGACATCCAGGAGTTCTATGAGGTCACGCTGTATGACAGTCAGAGATGGGCGGAGTCTTCCAAGGCGGCGGCGGACCCCATGGCGCCCGTCCACCTGTGGGACTTCTCCAGCCTGAAGAGCACGCCGCTGGCCCCGCCCACGCCGCCCCGCCTCAGCCCGGAGGTGAGTCACCTGACGGGAAGCCACCCTGCGGCCGATCGGCCGGCTCGGCTCACCTGCGGTCCAGGTGTTTTACGGTCGTTCTTCTTTCTCGTGTTACGCAATGAATCGAGGTCGTCCAGACCTCCAGGGTCAAAAGGTCACGCGCAGAAACGGGGTCGCCAATGGAAACCGTCACATTGAAGAAGAGCCTCGAAACAAGCAGAACCAGCTGGAGCCCGTGTGTGTGTGTGTGTGTGTGTGTGTGTGTGAGTGTGTGTGTGAGTGTGTGTGTGTGTGTGTGTGTGTGTGTGTGTGTATATTGAACTCCTCTCCTTTAACCCTCGTAGGATTCTTCTCTCCTCAATGAAATCCTTCTCATGTTGGCTCAGGCCACGCAGGTAAGTACCGGTGGGGGGGTTCAGGGTCCGGTTCAGGGTCGGGTTCTGGGTCCGGTTCAGGGTCGTGGTTCAGGGTTGGGTTCTGGGTCCGGTTCAGGGTCGGGTTCTGGGTCCGGTTCAGGGTTGTGGTTCAGGGTCGTGGTTCAGGGTCGTGGTTCAGGGTCGGGTCCTGGGTCCGGTTCAGGGTTGTGATTCAGGGTCGTGGTTCAGGGTCGGGTTCTGGGTCCGGTTCAGGGTCGTGGTTCAGGGTCGTGGTTCAGGGTCTTGTTTCAGGGTCCGGCTCAGGGTCGTGGTTCTGTGTCGTGGTTCTGGGTCGTGGTTCTGGGTCCGGTTCTGGGTCGTGGTTCTGGGTCGTGGTTCTGGGTCGGGTTCAGGGTTGTGGTTCTGGGTCTCTAGGCGTCCTGTCGATTCTACATGGCTCCTCTGGTTTTATTTGAATGGATCATAATAACACCGTTGAGGCGGTCTGTGCTGCGTTCAGGGCTCACGGGTCATTGTGGTTCGTTCATCTGGGTTCGTGTTGTTGGGTCTGAACGGTCAAAGAGTCCTTGAAGTAAATTTTGCTCTGTTACTGCAGAGGCTAAGCCCCGCCCCTTCCTGGTGACCTCCATGTTGTTTCAGAGGCTAAGCCCGCCCCTTCCTGGTGACCTCCATGTTGTTTCAGAGGCTAAGCCCCGCCCCTTCCTGGTGACCTCCATGTTGTTTCAGAGGCTAAGCTCCGCCCCTTCTTGGTGACCTCCATGTTGTTTCAGAGGCTAAGCCCCGCCCCTTCCTGGTGACCTCCATGTTGTTTCAGAGGCTAAGCCCCGCCCCTTCCTGGTGACCTCCATGTTGTTTCAGAGGCTAAGCCCCGCCCCTTCCTGGTGACCGCCATGTTGTTTCAGAGGCTAAGCCCCGCCCCTTCCTGGTGACCTCCATGTTGTTTCAGAGGCTAAGCCCCGCCCCTTCCTGGTGACCTCCATGTTGTTTCAGAGGCTAAGCCCCGCCCCTTCCTGGTGACCTCCATGTTGTTTCAGAGGCTAAGCCCCGCCCCTTCCTGGTGACCTCCATGTTGTTTCAGAGGCTAAGCCCCGCCCCTTCCTGGTGACCTCCATGTTGTTTCAGAGGCTAAGCCCCGCCCCTTCCTGGTGACCTCCATGTGAGTTTCTGTTCTCATGGGAAGCAAATTAAAACTGACCTGATGCTTATTTATTTATTTTCTATTAAGTTTTCACATTTTGAGGTTTTATAGTTTTTCTGTTAATTGACTAAAATGATATATGCAGCGCCTGAAGGCACCATGAGAACGTGACCTACCTTCAGGACTCTTGTTCACTGAGCAGAGCCTGAAGGCACCATGAGAACATCATTACCATCATCATGTCACTGGTTCTCCGTTAGCCGTGATGCTAACGTAACTAGCTCGTTCCCCTGGTAACAGCTGGCGGTCCTTCAGCAGCTGTTCTGTGTGGCTTCCTGTCTCCAGAAGCACCAGGATGAGGACCTGAGCCCCCCCCACCAGGACCTGAGCCCCCCCCACCAGGACCTGAGCCCCCCCCACCTGACGGAGGAGGCGGGGGGGCCGGAGCTGGTCCAGGTGGAGGAGAAGAGCCTCTCCCAGGTCGAGAGCGTGCAGGGCTACGTCACCCAGGCCCACATCTCCCCCTTGAAGGTAGGAGCTCACACACACACACACACTCACTCACACTCACACACACTCTCACACTCACACACACTCACTCACTCACACTCACTCACACACTCCTCCACACCACACTCACCACCACACACTCTCACACACTCACTCCCACTCACACACTCACTCACTCCCACTCACACTCACCCCACTCCACTCCACTCACACTCACACCACACTCACACACTCACCTCTCACACCACACCACACTCACTCACACTCACCACACACTCACCCTCACACACTCCCTCACTCACACTCACACCTCCCCTCCACACCTCACACTCACACCACACACACACCACACTCCTCACACACACCTCACCTCACACTCCCACTCACCTCCACACCCTCACACACTCACCACACTCACACTCACTCCCCACTCCCACCTCACTCACACACTCACACACACCTCACACTCACACACACTCACACTCACTCACCACACCACACACTCCACACTCCCACACACTCCCTCCACACTCACTCCCACCACACACTCACTCACACACTCACACACCACCACACACACTCACACACACTCACTCCACTCACACACACTCCACCACTCCCACACACACACTCACTCACACACTCACACTCACTCACTCCTCCCCACTCACACTCACTCACCCACTCCACACACACACACACACACACACACACACACACACACACTCACACACACACACTCACCTCACACCTCACACACTCACACCACACCTCACCCACCTCCACACACACTCACACTCACACACACTCACTCACTCACACTCTCACACTCACACACGCTCACTCACACACTCACACACTCACTCACACACACACACTCACTCCCCACTCACTCACCACCACACTCACACTCACACCTCACTCACACTCACTCACACACACACACACTCACTCACTCACTCACTCACACACACACACTCTCACACTCACTCACTCACTCACTCACTCACTCACTCACTCACTCACACTCCAAAACACTCAAACACTCTCACACACACACACACACACACACACACACACACACACACACACTCACTCTCACACTCACCTGGTGACCGGTGAGCGCCTCCTTGTGTCTCAGGTAGCGTCTTTGGAGTCCATCTTGGACGGTTCCTCAGGACAGCAGCACCTCCTGGACCTCCTCTCCCCCAACTCCTCCACCCTCTATTCCCACGGCGAGGACAGCGCCCCCCCCTCCTGCTCCTCCACTCCTTACCCCTCCATCCAGGTACACCCCCACCCTTACCCTCCATCCAGGTACACCCCCACCCTTACCCTCCATCCAGGTACACCCCACCCTCCATCCAGGTACACCCCACCCTCCATCCAGGTACACCCCACCCTCCATCCAGGTACACCCCACCCTCCATCCAGGTACACCCCACCCCTCTTCCTCACACTGAATCCCTCGTCTTGGTCTTATTTATATGAATCATTCATGTTCATAACGTGTAATAATGAGTTCAGAGCTTTAGGAAGTTAAACATAATTATTATATTATTTATTTAATATTCATGTGAAAACATCTGGATTCATTCTAGTTCATCACCATCACTACATTTTACTAGATGACACCTGAAGGCACCATGAGAACGTTACCTACCTTCAGTACTCATGTTCACTGAGCAGAGCCTGAAGGCACCATGAGAACCTCTTTAAACTCTTTCTGCTCCGCGATGCTCCGTCACCTCGGCAGGTTGAACCTCCTCCTCTTCCTCCTCTTCCTCCTCGCTCTCCTTCCCGTGGAGCCGGAGCGCCGGTGCTCATAACGACCCGGGGAGGTGTGTGTGTGGGTGTGTGGGGGGGGGGACCTCTCCTTCTGGAAGCAGCACCTCCACAAAGCTCCTCCATCGCTGCAGCCTCCCCTGTTTGTCTGAGGAGGAGCAGGAGGAGAAGGAGGAGGAGGAGGGGGACACACAAGGTGGAGTGAAGCCCCCCCCTCCTCTCCTCCCTCTCATCGTCTGCTCTCCAGCCGGCATCACCTCCGCCACCCTGCAGCAGGAGGCGCAGCGCCTCCACCTCCAGCATGCTCAACTCTGTGTGGTACGCCAAAAAGATGGGCCGCCGCCTCCTGGGCACGCTGAGGAGAACCAAGCGGCTCCACCGGCGCCTACTGGTAGGTCCTCCTCCACCTCCTCCAGGAGAACACGCATCTCTGTGAAGGGGGAGGAGTCACATTCACCGCCGTGTGTTGTTGTTGAGGCCGACGTGGGGAAAGTTGCTTGCTGCTGCGTCATGTGGTGGACCTCCCCCCCCCCCACACACACACACACACACACACACACACACACACACACACACACACACACAGCTGGTCCTCCTCTTCGGCGGACGCCCACGACCTCGATGCGGCTGGTTAGAGAGAGAGAGAGAGAGAGAGAGAGAGGGAGTAGAAGCACATGCCTTCCCAGCGTTGCTTAGCAACCCCTGGGCTCCTGTCACACAGCTTGTTGCAGTCGGGGTTGACGGCGTTTTTCAGTCGCAATCTGTAAAAAAAGGGTCCTTGAACGCATCACATGTGACAAACGCTCCAGTCAGAACAATAATCAGCCATGTGACAAACGGAGGAACTTCAGGAGGAGATGAGATGCGTTCAGGGTCTGCTCAGTGAAGACAAGTACTGGCTGAAGGTGAATGATGTTTCTCTCGAGATGCGTTCAGGCTCCGTTACTGCGGGTCCTCGGTGAGCTTGACTGCGTTGGGTGTGCTGCCCCGTGTGGCCTGTGGGGGGAGCTGCAGACGCACAGATCACTCTGAGGCTTTTATTTTGAAGGAGTCCTGTTCACCCTCAGTGGAAACATGTGAGGCGGTCGACCCCCGCGGTGCATCGATTATTCATGCCGAGAGCGGAGCCGCCTCCCCCTCGCTCACTGAAGCCCATTGATTGGCAGATGATGGGGGGGGGGGGAGGGGGGGGTGCCCTTTTGGAGCAACGGGGTCGAGTTCGGACCAGATGCCGCCGCGCCGCCACCGGGACGAGGAGCGGCCCGTCCTCCGCCACCGATGACCGCTCACTTCCTCCGCCGGGACTTCCCGTCCGGCGCCGAGGAGAAGCCGGCGCGCGGGTCGACCTGCAGGAGGCCATCGCCCACCTCCACCCGCTGCACCGGCAGCACGCCATCGAGCTGCACCGGCAGCACGCCGCCGAGCGGCAGCACGCCGCTGCCCGCGCCGCGCCGGCGTCCTGCCGAGCTCGCGGCCGCTTCCTCAACCTGCGGGACAGCGTCAAGAAGAGCCCGGCCAAGGCCGCCGGCAGGCCGCAGCACCCCTGGGTGCGCTTCGCCTTCAGCAAGGTACCTCCGAGGAGGAGGAGGAGGCGGGTCTGAGACCGCAGGGTCAGAGGTCAGCAGGGTTAAAGGTTCCCTTGTACGCCGATGAAACCATAGCGCCCCCTGGGGTCAGGTTTCAGAGGGGGAACAGGACCTCATCGGGGGAGGGGTGTGTGTTTGTGTGTGTGTGTGTGTGTGTGTGTGTGTGTGTGTGTGTGTGTGTGTGTGTGTGTGTGTGTGTGTGTGTGTGTGTGTGTGTGTGTGTGTGTGTGCCAGAATGTATATTTAATTTCAAATATTTCTTTTGGTCGAAACTTGTAGGATTTCTCATGGTGCGTTCAGGCTCTGCTCAGTGAACATGAGTACTGAAGGTAGATGATAACGTTCTCATGGTGCGTTCAGGTGTAATCTAGTAACATATGGTGATGAACTAGAATGAATCCAGATGTTTTCACATGAATATTAGATGAATTGGTATGCGAGTGTATTTATATATATGTATATATATGTGTATATATATATATGTGTGTGTATATATATATATACACACATATGTATATATATATGTGTATATATATATACATATATGTGTGTATATATACACACATATGTATATATATATACATATATATGTGTGTATATATTAATATACATGTATTACATGTATTATATATTTGTACGTCACAGCGTTTTGTATTCCGTGGGAGCTGTTAAGCCCCGCCCCCTCCACAGTTAAGCCCCGCCCCCACAGAAGTAGGGCTGTCGGATCGATGCGCTCGATGTGGCCTGTTGCGCAACAGAGGTCACTTCCCCCAATCGATGAGCGCTGGCCCGCCGTGACCTTTGACCCCTCGGTGCTGATGTGGGCCGCCGGGGTTCATAACGGCTTTTAAATCCTCAGGACACTAAACTGTCACAGCAGCGGCCTCCTGTGATTGGATGAACCAGTCTGACACCTGTGTGTGTGTGTGTGTGTGTGTGTCCTCACCACGATGAAATCAAACACATCGACACACATCCATGCCTCTTCCTCATCTTCCTCCTCATCTTCACTGTGTGTCTAACCTTTGAACCCCCCCTCCAGCAGGCAGAAGCCCCGCCCTCTCCCATAACCACGGCGACCCCCGGCTCGCCAATCACCGACACCGCCGTCACCCCTCCAACGTCACAGGTTTCTGTTTGTTTGTTTGTTTGTTTGTTTGTTTGTTTACTTCGCCCGTGTTCCTCTTGTTTCCATCGTCGTGTGGCTGCCGTCAGAGTTAAGCTCCTCCCCCTGGGGGCGGAGTCACTACTTTAAAAAGATAGGAGGATATGTGATGAAGGCTATGATGATGGTCGTGATGATGATGATGAAGATGACGTGTCTCCTCCCCTCAGGCCAACCCCCCCCCAGTGGTGGTCAACACAGACAGTCTGGACACGCCCCCTTATGTGAGTCCACTACGACCTCAGAGACCCACCTGTCCACGTCACTGCGACTACAACGTGTGTGTGTGTGTGTGTGTGTGTGTGTGTGTGTGTGTGTGTGTGTGTGTGTGTGTGTGTGTGTGTGTGTGTGTGTGTGTGTGTGTGTGTGTGTGTGTGTGTGTGTGTGTGTGTGTGTGTGTGTGTGTGTGTGTGTGTGTGTGTGTGTGTGTGTGTGTGTGTGTGTGTGTGTGTAGGTGAATGGGGCGGAGCCTGACTACGAGTATGAGGAGATCACGCTGGAGAGGGTGAGGACACGCAGCAGAAACTTGAGAACCGTTACTTCATTTAGAAAGTCCAACGTTTGATCTTATTATCATCATCATCATTATTATTATTATTATTATTATCATCATTATTATTATTATCATTATTATTATCACTATTATTATTATCATCATTATTATAGTTATTATTGTTAGTATCATTATTATATTTATTATTATTATTATCAGTATTATTATTATCATTATTATAATTATAATAATTATCACTATTATTGTCATTATTATTAATATTATTATTGTTATTATTATTATTATTATATTTATTATTATCATTATTATAATAATAATTATCACTATTATTTGTATTGTTATTATCACTATTATTATTATTGTTATTATTATCATTATGATAATTATTATTATCACTATTATTGTTATAAATTATCATTATTATAATTATTATCATTGTTATTATTATTATTATTATAAATATTTTCACTATTATTATTATTATTATTATTGATTACTGTGATTGGTCGATAGGGGAACTCGGGGCTGGGCTTCAGCATCGCCGGCGGCACGGACAACCCTCACATCGGGGAAGACCCCAGCATCTTCATCACCAAGGTCATACCTGGAGGGGCCGCCGCCCAGGACGGACGGCTCAGGTGAGCACTTAAAGGGCCAGCGACCCATTTAAGTTACCCAACTTTAGTGAGTCCTTTAAGACACACTTAACCCTCCTGTTAATCTTTTACCCCTGGGGTCAATTTGACCACAGCAATTAGAACCTCCAGAAGATTATTAAAATTAATATTGTTTCCCAAGTTTAAGTGTTACTTTATGTTTGTTTGTTGACTACCTAAATAGCCCTTTAAATAAGTAACAAAAGTTGATATTTCTTATATGTTTGACACAGCCTGTACAGGAAAGTGAAAATATATCATGTGAATTTTATGTTTTTCCCAGTTGTCCCCAATAAATTAGGAAAAGTCATGAAATATGAATTAAAAAAAATGATGTCAATAATTTTTTTGGAGACGTTAAACATTGGATGGGGTCAAATTGACTCCAAAGGAAACAGGAGGGTTAAAGGGCCAGCGACCCATTTAAGTTACCCAACCACGCTACACAACTTTAATAATAATAATGCATTTTATTTATAAAGCACTTTCCATTTAAAAAGAATCACAGTGCTAATGCAAATAATAAATATAGATCTAATATGTAAACCTGGAAATATAATAAATAGGTAAATGCAAATAATAAACAGAAACGGACATTCCAAGAGCGTGGCGTTTGCGTCGGGCAGTCCTCACTTCTAAAGGACGTGGTGTCCATTACCCACAACCCCCTGCAGCGCCTCCTTCATTCATAATGCATCATGTGATCACCCCCAGCAGAGAAGACAACAGCAACAACAGATGGATATGTTTTCTAGGAGGTATACATCGTATTAACAACAGAGGCACGGTGTCTTCATAAGAGTGAAAGCTATGAAACTCATCTTCATGAGCGTGAACCAATAAACACGTTAGAATCAGTTAGAATCAGTTAGAATCAGTTAGAATCAGTTAGAATCAGTTAGAATCAGTTAGAATCCTGACCCGGGGGGAAACTTTACATTCAGTGAGAGCAGAGAAGCGATTTAGAACAACGTCGTTTACGTTATGAAGTTGATCTCAAACACGATTTCTCCTCGTTTTTAAGACGAGAAGGAAAACTGTTCTTGATGACTGCGTATCCATCCGCCCAAACGATGAAGACGATGCAGAAGCTTCGTCGTGACGCCGATGAGTAGAACGTCTGATTCCGTGCTTCGTTGGTTCCTCGGCTGACCCTCGAGTCGATGATGAGGCAGGGTTCTCCTGCATAGAGAACATGTGGGCGGGGCCTAAGACGATTTCCCGAGCGCCTAAGGCCCAAAAAAAGTCTGCGATGAAAAAAACAATAAGAACTGTCGCAAGCCCCCCCCCCCCCCATCAACAACTCTTTGAAGCACCGAAGAGCCCTTTTGACCCTGTCAAAAAAACCCTGTGAGGTCCGGTTTGATCGATGCTACGCTAACAATGTAGCATCTAACGGGCGTCACATCGGGGTCGCTGTAAATAAGCGCGTCGAGGTCTCGGGACGCGGTGCTCGTGGCGGTGACCTGTGTGACCGGAGTCGTGGTTTCAGGGTCAACGACGTGATCCTGAGGGTCAGCGAGGCCGACGTCCGGGACGTGACCCACAGCCGCGCCGTGGAGGCCCTGAAGGAGGCCGGCTCGCTGGTCCGGCTCTACGTCCGGCGGAGGAAACCCGTCGCTGAGAAAGTGATGGAGCTCAAACTGGTGAAGGGACCCAAAGGTGAGCGCTGGGCTCGAGTGGAGGGTCCAGGGGGTCTGGATCCCTCAGGCGGTCTCGTGGTCCAGCAGGGGGTCTGGATCCCTCAGGGAGTCTGGATCCCTCAGGGGGTCTGGATCCCTCAGGGGGTCTCGTGGTCCAGCAGGGAGTCTGGATCCCTCAGGGGGTCTGGATCCCTCAGGGGGTCTCGTGGTCCAGCAGGGAGTCTGGATCCCTCAGGGGGTCTCGTGGTCCAGTAGGAGGCCAGGGTCCACAACTACGTTTCATAACATGTGGTTCTGAGCTTTGGCGTTAAATTAATCTTTACTGTAAAGTGCACCATGATGGTTCTAACAGCCCGGTCCTGGTCCCGGTCCTGGTCCCGGTCCTGGTCCCGGTCCTGGTCCCGGTCCTGATCCCGGTCCTGGTGTGTTGCAGGTCTGGGCTTCAGTATAGCAGGCGGAGTGGGGAACCAGCACATCCCGGGAGACAACAGCATCTACGTCACCAAGGTCATCGAAGGAGGAGCTGCACAGAAAGACGGAACGCTGCAGATCGGAGACAAGCTGCTGGCCGTAAGACGTCCATGAAGAGTCACTAGAGTCAGAGTCAGTAGAGTCACTAGAGTCTCTAGAGTCAGAGTCACTAGAGTCACTAGAGTCACTAGAGTCAGAGTCAGTAGAGTCACTAGAGTCAGAGTCACTAGAGTCTCTAGTGACTCTAGAGTCAGAGTCACTAGAGTCACTAGAGTCAGTAGAGTCTCTAGAGTCAGAGTCACTAGAGTCACTAGAGTTAGAGTCACTAGAATCAGAGTCAGTAGAGTCACTAGAGTCTCTAGAGTCAGAGTCACTAGAGTCACTAGAGTCAGAGTCACTAGAGTCACTAGAGTCAGAGTCACTAGAGTCACTAGAGTCAGAGTCAGTAGAGTCACTAGAGTCAGAGTCACTAGAGTCTCTAGAGTCAGAGTCACTAGAGTCACTAGAGTCAGAGTCACTAGAGTCAGAGTCACTAGAGTCACTAGAGTCAGAGTCAGTAGAGTCACTAGAGTCTCTAGAGTCAGAGTCACTAGAGTCTCTAGAGTCAGAGTCACTAGAGTCACTAGAGTCAGTAGAGTCTCTAGAGTCAGAGTCACTAGAGTCACTAGAGTCATTAGAGTCAGAGTCACTAGAGTCACTAGAGTCAGAGTCAGTAGAGTCACTAGAGTCTCTAGAGTCAGAGTCACTAGAGTCTCTAGAGTCAGAGTCACTAGAGTCACTAGAGTCAGAGTCACTAGAGTCACTAGAGTCAGAGTCACTAGAGTCTCTAGAGTCAGAGTCACTAGAGTCACTAGAGTCTCTAGAGTCAGAGTCACTAGAGACACTAGAGTCAGAGTCACTAGAGTCACTAGAGTCAGAGTCAGTAGAGTCACTAGAGTCTCTAGAGTCAGAGTCAGTAGAGTCACTAGAGTCTCTAGAGTCAGAGTCACTAGAGTCACTAGAGTCTCTAGAGTCAGAGTCAGTAGAGTCACTAGAGTCAGTAGAGTCTCTAGAGTCAGAGTCACTAGAGTCTCTAGAGTCAGAGTCACTAGAGTCAGTAGAGTCTCTAGAGTCAGAGTCACTAGAGTCAGAGTCACTAGAGTCACTAGAGTCAGAGTCAGTAGAGTCACTAGAGTCTCTAGAGTCAGAGTCACTAGAGTCACTAGAGTCACTAGAGTCTCTAGAGTCAGAGTCACTAGAGTCACTAGAGTCAGAGTCACTAGAGTCACTAGAGTCAGAGTCACTAGTCAGTAGAGTCTCTAGTGACTCTAGAGTCAGAGTCACTAGAGTCAGAGTCACTAGAGTCACTAGAGTCAGAGTCAGTAGAGTCACTAGAGTCAGTAGAGTCTCTAGAGTCAGAGTCACTAGAGTCTCTAGAGTCAGAGTCACTAGAGTCACTAGAGTCAGTAGAGTCTCTAGAGTCAGAGTCACTAGAGTCAGAGTCACTAGAGTCACTAGAGTCAGAGTCACTAGAGTCAGAGTCACTAGAGTCTCTAGAGTCAGAGTCACTAGAGTCACTAGAGTCACTAGAGTCAGAGTCACTAGAGTCACTAGAGTCAGAGTCACTATAGTCACTAGAGTCTCTAGAGTCAGAGTCAGTAGAGTCTCTAGTGACTCTAGAGTCAGAGTCACTAGAGTCACTAGAGTCAGAGTCACTAGAGTCAGAGTCACTAGAGTCACTAGAGTCAGAGTCAGTAGAGTCACTAGAGTCAGAGTCAGTAGAGTCACTAGAGTCAGAGTCACTAGAGTCAGAGTCACTAGAGTCACTAGAGTCAGAGTCAGTAGAGTCACTAGAGTCAGAGTCACTAGAGTCTCTAGAGTCAGAGTCACTAGAGTCAGAGTCACTAGAGTCAGTAGAGTCTCTAGAGTCAGAGTCACTAGAGTCACTAGAGTCACTAGAGTCAGAGTCACTAGAGTCACTAGAGTCAGAGTCAGTAGAGTCTCTAGAGTCACTAGAGTCAGAGTCACTAGAGTCACTAGAGTCAGAGTCACTAGAGTCACTAGAGTCAGAGTCACTAGAGTCACTAGAGTCAGAGTCACTAGAGTCACTAGAGTCAGAGTCAGTAGAGTCACTAGAGTCTCTAGAGTCAGAGTCACTAGAGTCAGTAGAGTCAGAGTCACTAGAGTCAGAGTCACTAGAGTCAGAGTCAGTAGAGTCAGAGTCAGTAGAGTCACTAGAGTCTCTAGAGTCAGAGTCACTAGAGTCTCTAGAGTCAGAGTCACTAGAGTCACTAGAGTCAGAGTCACTAGAGTCACTAGAGTCAGAGTCACTAGAGTCTCTAGAGTCAGAGTCACTAGAGTCAGAGTCACTAGAGTCACTAGAGTCAGAGTCACTAGAGTCACTAGAGTCAGAGTCAGTAGAGTCACTAGAGTCAGAGTCAGTAGAGTCTCTAGAGTCAGAGTCTCTAGAGTCAGAGTCACTAGAGTCACTAGAGTCAGAGTAAGTAGAGTCAGAGTCAGTAGAGTCAGTCACGAGTCAGTCACTAGAGTCACTAGAATCAGAGTCACTAGAGTCACTAGAGTCAGTCACTAGAGTCACTAGAATCAGAATCACTAGAGCCAGTAGTAGAAGAGTCAGTAGAGTCAGTAGTAGAGTAGTACTCTCTGTGTAGTACTTCCTTCCTGTGTACTCAGTAGTTCCGTGCTCTCCTCAGGTGAACAGCTCCTGCCTGGAGGAGGTGAGTCATGAACACGCCGTCACGGCCCTGAAGAACACACCTGACGTGGTCTACCTGCAGCTGGCCAAGCCCAGCAGCCAATACCTGGGGGGCGGAGCCCCAGACCTCACCAGCTGTGAGGCCTCCTCCTCCTCCTCCTCCTCCTCCTCCTCCTCCTCCTCCTCCTCCTCCTCCTCCTCCTCCTCGTTTTTGTTGTTGTTTTTCTCGTTGTTCTTCTTTTTGTCCTTCTTGTTCTTCTTCTAGTATTGTATTTACGTCCCCCCCCCCCGAGGCTCCTGGTCCAATCAGAGAGCAGCGCTCCAGGTGAGGTCAGGTGTGACTTGTCTCTCTGTGTTGCAGCGTTCTCCCAGCAGCACACGGAGAACCACATCAGCCCCCCCACCTTCCCCGGGCAGCCCCTCCCCCCGCCGCCATCCTCGGGGCGCTTCTCCCCGCCGCCCAAGAGCATGCTGGGAGAAGACGACGTCACCCGGTGAGCATCAAACCACCGCCCCCTGCTGGTGGAACCCTGCATCACACTGGGTTTAATATGAATTATGATATTGAGCTGAGGGGTCACGTGACGCGGTGGTGGTCCAGCAGGGAGCCCAGGAAGGTGGTGCTGCACAGAGGAGCGACGGGACTGGGCTTCAACATCGTGGGCGGAGAGGACGGAGAAGGAATCTTCATCTCCTTCATCCTCGCTGGAGGACCAGCTGACCTCTGTGGAGAGCTGAGGAAAGGAGA
The DNA here is from genome assembly GCA_036178185.1 of Liparis tanakae. Taxonomy (NCBI): domain Eukaryota; kingdom Metazoa; phylum Chordata; class Actinopteri; order Perciformes; family Liparidae; genus Liparis; species Liparis tanakae. Next base: position 22,435,983 of record CM070098.1, read on the forward strand.
CAGGCTGGTGTCTGTACGTACACACACACACACACACACACACACACACACACACACACACACACACACACACACACAGAGACACACACACACACACACACACAGAGACACACACACACACACACACAGAGACACACACACACACACACACAGAGACACACACACAGAGACACACACAGAGACACACACACACTCACACACACACACACACACACACACAGAGAGACACACACGTACACACAAACACACACACACACAGAAATACACACACACATACACACAGAGACACACACACACAGAAACACACACACACACACATACACAGAGACTCACACACACACAGAAACACACACACACACACACACATACATCACCTCCGTGTGGTTTCAGGTGAACGGGGTGGACCTCCGGAACGCCACCCACGAGCAGGCGGCCGCCGCCCTGAAGAACGCCGGGCAGACGGTGACCATCATCGCCCACTACAGGCCGGAGGGTGAGGACCGCTCACTCCTAGCTCGGAGGACGAGGACCTAGGAGTCTTTCCTTGGAGCCTCTGAGGACAAGGACCTAGGAGTCTTTCCTTGGAGCCTCTGAGGACGAGGACCTAGGAGTCTTTCCTTGGAGCCTCTGAGGACAAGGACCTAGGAGTCTTTCCTTGGAGCCTCTGAGGACAAGGACCTAGGAGTCTTTCCTTGGAGCCTCTGAGGGACGAGGACCTAGGAGTCTTTCCTTGGAGCCTCTGAGGACAAGGACCTAGGAGTCTTTCCTTGGAGCCTCTGGAGGACAAGGACCTAGGAGTCTTTCCTTGGAGCCTCTGAGGACGAGGACCTAGGAGTCTTTCCTTGGAGCCTCTGAGGACAAGGACCTAGGAGTCTTTCCTTGGAGCCTCTGAGGACAAGGACCTAGGAGTCTTTCCTTGGAGCCTCTGAGGACGAGGACCTAGGAGTCTTTCCTTGGAGCCTCTGAGGACAAGGACCTAGGAGTCTTTCCTTGGAGCCTCTGAGGACGAGGACCTAGGAGTCTTTCCTTGGAGCCTCTGAGGACAAGGACCTAGGAGTCTTTCCTTGGAGCCTCTGAGGACAAGGACCTAGGAGTCTTTCCTTGGAGCCTCTGAGGACGAGGACCTAGGAGTCTTTCCTTGGAGCCTCTGAGGACAAGGACCTAGGAGTCTTTCCTTGGAGCCTCTGAGGACGAAGACCTAGGAGTCTTTCCTTGGAGCCTCTGAGGACGAGGACCTAGGAGTCTTTCCTTGGAGCCTCTGAGGACAAGGACCTAGGAGTCTTTCCTTGGAGCCTCTGAGGACAAGGACCTAGGAGTCTTTCCTTGGAGCCTCTGAGGACGAGGACCTAGGAGTCTTTCCTTGGAGCCTCTGAGGACAAGGACCTAGGAGTCTTTCCTTGGAGCCTCTGAGGACGAGGACCTAGGAGTCTTTCCTTGGAGCCTCTGAGGACAAGGACCTAGGAGTCTTTCCTTGGAGCCTCTGAGGACAAGGACCTAGGAGTCTTTCCTTGGAGCCTCTGGGGACGAGGACCTAGGGGTCTTTCCTTGGAGCCTCTGAGGACAAGGAGCTAGGAGTCTTTCCTTGGAGCCTCTGGAGGACGAAGACCTAGGAGTCTTTCCTTGGAGCCTCTGAGGACGAGGACCTAGGAGTCTTTCCTTGGAGCCTCTGAGGACAAGGACCTAGGAGTCTTTCCTTGGAGCCTCTGAGGACAAGGACCTAGGAGTCTTTCCTTGGAGCCTCTGAGGACGAGGACCTAGGAGTCTTTCCTTGGAGCCTCTGAGGACAAGGACCTAGGAGTCTTTCCTTGGAGCCTCTGAGGACGAGGACCTAGGAGTCTTTCCTTGGAGCCTCTGAGGACAAGGACCTAGGAGTCTTTCCTTGGAGCCTCTGAGGACAAGGACCTAGGAGTCTTTCCTTGGAGCCTCTGAGGACGAGGACCTAGGAGTCTTTCCTTGGAGCCTCTGAGGACAAGGACCTAGGAGTCTTTCCTTGGAGCCTCTGAGGACGAAGACCTAGGAGTCTTTCCTTGGAGCCTCTGAGGACGAGGACCCAGGAGTCTTTCCTTGGAGCCTCTGAGGACAAGGACCTAGGAGTCTTTCCTTGGAGCCTCTGAGGACAAGGACCTAGGAGTCTTTCCTTGGAGCCTCTGAGGACGAGGACCTAGGAGTCTTTCCTTGGAGCCTCTGAGGACAAGGACCTAGGAGTCTTTCCTTGGAGCCTCTGAGGACGAGGACCTAGGAGTCTTTCCTTGGAGCCTCTGAGGACAAGGACCTAGGAGTCTTTCCTTGGAGCCTCTGAGGACAAGGACCTAGGAGTCTTTCCTTGGAGCCTCTGAGGACGAGGACCTAGGAGTCTTTCCTTGGAGCCTCTGAGGACAAGGACCTAGGAGTCTTTCCTTGGAGCCTCTGAGGACGAAGACCTAGGAGTCTTTCCTTGGAGCCTCTGAGGACGAGGACCTAGGAGTCTTTCCTTGGAGCCTCTGAGGACAAGGACCTAGGAGTCTTTCCTTGGAGCCTCTGAGGACAAGGACCTAGGAGTCTTTCCTTGGAGCCTCTGAGGACGAGGACCTAGGAGTCTTTCCTTGGAGCCTCTGAGGACAAGGACCTAGGAGTCTTTCCTTGGAGCCTCTGAGGACGAGGACCTAGGAGTCTTTCCTTGGAGCCTCTGAGGACAAGGACCTAGGAGTCTTTCCTCTCCTCCAGAGTACAGCCGTTTCGAGGCGAAGATCCACGATCTGAGGGAGCAGATGATGAGCAGCAGCATCAGCTCTGGATCCGGGTCCCTGAGGACGAGTCAGAAGAGGTCGCTGTACGTCAGGTGAGCTGCTGCTGTTTACATTGTGTGTGTGTTGGTGTGTGTGTGTGTGTGTGTGTGTGTGTGTGTCTCTAATTGGCCAGCAGCTGAGGCCAATTAGAGACCCCGCCCCCACACACCTCCACAGCTGCCACAGTGTAGATGTGAGTTACCATATACGGGGCCTCTGAGTGCCAGAATAAGTGTGTTCTCTGAGGCTGCTCATGTACATATTATGGGATGTCGGCCCGCAGAGCTCTGTTCCACTACGACCGCTCCAGAGACTCCGGGCTGCCCAGCCAGGGCCTGGACTTCACGTTCGGAGACATCCTCCACGTGGTGAACGCCTCCGACGACGAGTGGTGGCAGGCCAGGCAGATGACCCCCCAGGGGGAGGGGGAGGAGGTGGGGGTGATCCCCAGCAAGAGACGGTCAGACACACACACACACACACACACACACACACAGAGACACACGCACACACAGAGACACACGCACACACAGAGACACACACACACACACAGAGACACACGCACACACAGAGACACACACGCACACAGAGACACACGCACACACAGAGACACACACACACACAGAGACACACGCACACACAGAGACACACACGCACACACACACAGAGACACACATGCACACACACACAGAGACACACACGCACACACACACAGAGACACACACGCACACAGAGACACACGCACACACAGAGACACACACACACACACACACAGAGACACACGCACACACAGACACACACACACGCACACACACACACACATACAGAGACACACACACACACAGACACACACACACGCATATACAGAGGCACACAGACACACACACACACAGATACACACAGAGACACACACAAAGACACACAGAGACACACACACACAGAGACACACAAACATTGAGATTATTCTAGTGGGGTAACATGGTACTACAAGCCCTCTAGTGGGGTAACATGGTACTACAGGCCCTCTAGTGGGGTAACATGGTACTACAAGCTCTCTAGTGGGGTAACATGGTACTACAGGCCCTCTAGTGGGGTAACATGGTACTACAAGCCCTCTAGTGGGGTAACATGGTACAAGGAGAACAAGACATTTAAAGAAATCATAAAACCTGTGTATTAAGAGTATAAAAGTATTAAATGGTGTGATAAGATCCTGACCTCTGACCTCTGACCTCAGGGTGGAGAAGAAGGAGCGAGCCAGATTAAAGACGGTGAAGTTCAACGCCAAGTCTCGAGACCGAGGGGTGAGTGTTGTGTGGTGGCTTCTCCTCCCGCGGTACCTCCGCCGTGCTCTTATTTTGGTAGGCGATTGAATGTGAAGGAAAGTTAAGCTAAAGAACCTTCACATCACGCTCAGATGTTTCACAATAAAAGCCAGAGGAGCCTCCTCGGGGTGTTCAGATAAACCCTCAGGTGAAGGTCACCTGTGTGAGCACGGCAGGTGAGGGGGGAGGAGCCTGTTCTGCATGAGTGTGGTCCAGAGCGTTAACAGCATGCCGTCGTGAGACGTTCCTCCTCCTCGCCTCCTCGGCAGCTCCGCCTCCTCTTCTGTTCAACCATGTGTCGCTTTACTGAAGCCACGCCCCCTCGCCGACTCACCGGACCGAAGGGCGTGAAAACGTGCATGACCCCCCCCAACAAAGAGAAACGCTTGACATTGACTGTCTGCTCCTCCTCCTCCTCCTCTTTCTCCTCCTCCTCCTCCTCATCCTCCTCCTCCTCTAACATAAAGCATGTGCCTCCTGCTCCTCCCTAGGCTGCTCTGGTCCATCAGGAAGTCTTCAGGTCGTCATGGTTACATGTTGAAACTAGACGTAACACTCTGAGATGTTAGCCGCTAGCAGCTAACTCCACCCTGCTTTCATGCTACCAAGTCAACTTCTCCCAGCCAATCACAGGACAGGGGGGCGGGACTTAGCAAACCAATCTTATTCATATTTATATTATATTTATAATTCTCTGCATGCCGCCTGAACGTGTGCTGCCACCGCGTGAAACTCAGACTACACATTTGTATAATTATATATATATATATGTATATATATATATACGTATATATGTCTATATATATAGACTTATATATATATATGTGTATATACATATATACGTATATATGTATATATATGTGTATATATTTATATACACACACATATACATATATATATGTATATATATATACATACATATATGTATGTATATATATATATATATACACATATATGTGTGTGTATATATATACATATGTATGAGTATATACATATATATATACACACATATATATGCACATATATATATACACATATATATGTATATATACATATATATACACATATATATACATATATATATACACATATATATATATACATATATACATATATGTGTATATATGCGTGTATATATATATGTGTCTATATATGTGTGTATATATATGTATATATACACACATATACATATATATATATATGAATATATATCCATATATACGTACATATATATGTGTGTATATATATGTGTTTATATATATATATATATATATGTGAGTGTATATATATATGTGTGTGTATATATATATATATATATATATATATATATATATATATATATGTGTGTATATACAGGACTGTCTCAGAAAATTAGAATATTGTGATAAAGTTCTTTATTTTCTGTAATGCAATAGTAAAACTAAAAGGTCATGCATTCTGGATTCATTACAAATCAACTGAAATGTTGCAAGCCTTTTATTCTTTTAATATTGCTGATTACAGCGGCCTTGGGAATAAAGGCGCTAGTGAAGCCTCCTGGGCATCCATAACACCTCAGCAATGCCACAGGCGGATTGCCTCCATGCCACGCCGCATTGATGCAGTAATCCGTAAAAGGATTCCCAACAAGTCCTGAGTGCATTAATGGACATTTACAATGTTTGATTTGGTTTTGCTGTTATTAATCTTTATTTTACTTGGTCTGAGGAAATATTCTAATATTTAGAGATAGGATATTTGAGTTTTCTTAAGCTGTAAGCCATAATCCTCAATATTAAAAGAATAAAAGGCTTGCAATGTTTCAGTTGATTTGTAATGAATCCAGAATGCATGACCTTTTAGTTTTACTATTGCATTACAGAAAATAAAGAACTTTATCACAATATTCTAATTTTCTGAGACAGTCCTGTGTATATATATATATATATATATATATACACAATATGTGTGTATATCTATGTCGGGAGGCTTCGTGGAGCTCGTTCACGTTTTCTTTACTTTCTTTATATTTCATGAGTTTCAGTCTTTTTATTTATATTTTTTTCTCGTCAGACGGACAAAAACAAAAGCTTTTCCATTCTGTCAGACATCGATCCTCCTCCTCCTCCTCCTCCTCCTCCTCCTCTTATTTTATTACTCCATCACCCCTCTTCCTCTTCCTCCTCTTCCTCCTCAGCAGTCTCTCAATGACAAGCGTAAAAAGAACCTCTTTTCCCGAAAGTTTCCGTTCTACAAGAGCAAAGAGGCAAGCGAGCAGGAGACCAGCGATGTCGACCGTAAGTAGCCCTGAGCGGCGGCGAGATGGGGGCGGGGCTTGGGGGCGGGGCTTGGGGGCGGGGTCTGTCTGAGAGCCGACAGGAAGAGAGGTCAGCTGGTGGCGGCGTGCCGTAAACACACCGGCCGGTCACGGCAGCGGGGGGGCCCGGCTCCGTTCAGCCGTGAAGGCAGAATATTGGTCCCACTAAAAGTCCTCCTCCTGCTCCTCCTCCTCCTCCTCCCCCTCCTCCTCCTCCTCCTCCTGCTCCTCCTCTAAACAAGACGGCCGCCCCCTGCCCTGCCGGCCGGCTGCTCTCTCCTCCGTGGCTGTAACTCTGTAACTTGTTGTGTTGTTTTCTCCTCGTCGGCTGACTTCAGGACAACAGTGACGACATGCTGTCCAAAGGCCACAGTAAGTGTGTCCCCCCCCCCCCCCCCCCACCAGGGCTCCTCCACATTAATGAAAACTCAGGGATGACTACAAATGGAAAAGTTAATTGGATTTATTTTCATCTTGTAATTTTTCAGAAAAAAACTGAGAAAATTAAATAGACTTTATGATTTTAAGATATATATTTATTTTTAATAAGGTGAAATGATATAAACACAGCAGCATCATACATTTCATATGTATATTTATATTCATATTTATATTTATTTACATATATATTAATTTATATATATATATATGAATATAAATATATGTATTTGTGTATATATATTTGTAAATATTTATATATATTTATAAATATATATATTTATTTATCTTTATATATAAATACATATAAATATATATATTAGGGCGGGCCACGTGTGTTAACGCATTTCTTAATTAACGCCGACAATTATTTGATCGCGCGTTAACGCAGATTTTATTATTTATTTTATTTTTGTAAAAGTGCGTTGCTCACAGGCTTTTATTTTGTAAAAGTCTGCTACTGATTGCTGCGGAACGGGAAAAGAAAGTCATTCGCAGTTTAACAACACGGAGAAGAGAGCGGAGACGTTAAAGTTCAAAGAGGAGTGGACAGAAACAAAGTGGTACGTAACAGAGAGGAATCGTCTCCTCACGAGACTCAGTCTGCATCTCATTTACATGACGAACACCTCGATGAACCAACCACACAGGAGAGCTCAGTCTGCATCTCATTTACATGACGAACACCTCGATGAACCAACCACACAGGAGAGCTCAGTCTGCATCTCATTTACATGACGAACACCTCGATGAACCAACCACACAGGAGAGCTCAGAGCGCGAGCTGCAGGGACGCTAAACCAAGGCAAGAGGAGCTAAGGGACTCTTTGTGACATTCGTCCCGATGTGCGCGACACGCCGAGCTCTACGGCGAGACGAGTTCACGACACACGTAGAGACAGAAGGACGTGTCTTAATGACGTGTCTTAATGACGTGTCTTAATGACGTGTCTTAATGACGTGTCTTAAGGACGTGTCTTAAAGACGTGTTTTAAGGACGTGTCTTAAAGACGTGTCTTAATGACGTGTCTTAAAGACGTGTCTTAATGACGTGTCTTAATGACGTGTCTTAATGACATGTCTTAATGACGTGTCTTAATGACGTGTCTTAATGACGTGTCTTAATGACGTGTCTTAATGGCGTGTCTTAGGGCGTGTCTTAGGGCGTGTTTTAATGGCGTGTCTTAATGGCGTGTCTTAAAGACGTGTCTTAGGGCGTGTCTTAGGGCGTGTCTTAATGGCGTGTCTAGGGCGAGTTTAATGGCGTGTCTTAATGGCGTGTCTTAATGGCGTGTCTTAATGGCGTGTTTAATGGCGTGTCTTAAGGGCGTGTTTTAATGGCGTGTCTTAGGGCGTGTCTTAATGGCGTGTTTAATGGCGTGTCTTAATGGCGTGTCTTAATGGCGTGTTTTAATGGCGTGTCTTAATGGCGTGTCTTAATGACGTGTTTAATGGCGTGTCTTAATGGCGTGTCTTAATGGCGTGTCTTAGGGCGTGTTTTAATGGCGTGTCTTAAGGGCGTGTTTTAATGGCGTGTCTTAATGGCGTGTCTTAATGACGTGTCTTAATGACGTGTCTTAATGGCGTGTTTAATGGACGTGTCTTAATAACGTGTCTTAAGGGCGTGTTTTAATGACGTGTCTTAAGGACGTGTCTTAGTGTCGTGTTTTAATGGCGTGTCTTAGGGAGGTGTTTTAATGGCGTGACTTAAGGACGTGTCTTAGGGCGTGTCTTAAGGCGTGTCTTAATGGCGTGTCTTAGGGCGTGTCTTAATGGCGTGTCTTAGGCGTGTTTTAATGGCGTGTCTTAATGGCGTGTCTTAAAAGCGTGTCTTAATGACGTGTCTTAGGCGTGTTTAATGGCGTGTCTTAATGCGTGTTTTAATGGCGTGTCTTAAGGCGTGTCTTAAGGGCGTGTCTTAATGGCGTGTCTTAAGGGCGTGTTTTAATGGCGTGTCTTAATGGCGTGTCTTAAAGACGTGTCTTAATGACGTGTCTTAAAGCGTGTCTTAAGGGCGTGTCTTAGACGTGTCTTAATGGCGTGTCTTATGGCGAGTTTTAATGGACGTGTCTTAATGGCGTGTCTTAATGGCGTGTCTTAATGGCGTGTCTTAATGGCGTGTCTTAATGGCGTGTCTTAATGGCGTGTCTTAATGGCGTGTCTTAGGGCGTGTCTTAATGGCGTGTCTTAAGGGCGTGTCTTAAAGACGTGTCTTAATGGCGTGTCTTAGGGCGTGTCTTAGGCGTGTCTTAGGGCGTGTCTTAGGGCGTGTCTTAGGGCGTGTCTTAATGACGTGTCTTAATGGCGTGTCTTAGGGCGTGTCTTAATGGCGTGTCTTAATGGCGTGTCTTAATGGCGTGTCTTAATGGCGTGTTTAGGGCGTGTCTTAGGGCGTGTCTTAATGGCGTGTTTTAGGGCGTGTCTTAATGGCGTGTCTTAATGGACGTGTCTTAATGGCGTGTCTTAGGGCGTGTCTTAATGGCGTGTCTTAATGGCGTGTCTAGGGCGTGTCTTAGGGCGTGTCTTAATGGCGTGTCTTAGGGCGTGTCTTAAAGAGCGTGTCTTAAGGGCGTGTCTTAAGGACGTGTCTTAAGGACGTGTCTTAAGGACGTGTCTTAATGACGTGTCTTAATGACGTGTCTTAAGGACGTGTCTTAAGGACGTGTCTTAATGACGTGTCTTAAGGACGTGTCTTAAAGACGTGTTTTAAGTATTTATTGTATTTAACTGCTATACAAATACTGATGTTAAGTGTTTGTTTCACAACAGGTGTTATGGCCTTTAGTTCATCTGGCACAACATTTAAAATAAGGGTCAAGTTCTCTGAGGTGACAAACGGCCTGAAAGTGTTCTCTGGTGTCTCTCTCTAACAGGACGACATGTGACGCTCTTTAGTTCATCTGTGATACACACTACTTTAGAATTAATTATTCGATTTTGCGTATACAAATGCGATTAATCGCGCGATTAATCGGGGAAATCATGCGATTAATCGCGATCAAAAATGTTAAACGTTGCCCAGCCCTAATATATATATATATATATATATATATATATAGTCCAGGCTTCATTATTTTTTAGACTAGTTGTTTACGGAAGTTCAGTCGTTACGATTTGTATGAACATTTTCCAAATAGATTAAAAATGCCCCCAAAAAGGAAGAATTCAAATAATAAATATAATTCAAATAATACATATAATTCAAAAAATAAATCAACATAGAAAACATTAAGAAAGTAATTAATTAATTTGAATGAAACACAAACTTTCCTTTTCTTTTTATGAAAATAACGTCAAAACAGAAACTCATTACTCTTTGGTGGGGGCGTGTCCTCAGACCTCCTGGGGGCGTGTCCTCAGACCTCCTGGTGGGGGCGTGTCCTCAGACCTCCTGGTGGGGGCGTGTCCTTTAGACCCCCTCCCCCTCCTCTCCCCCCTCCTCGCCATCGGCTGGAGGACCCTCCGGACCGGAGCTCCGCCCCTCAACTCCTTCTGGATCTCTTTCTTGAGGGTTTTAGACAAAGCTTCGAGTCTTTGATGGTTCTGGATGTGGTTCTGGATGTGGTTCTGTGGATGTGGTTCTGTGGATGTGGTTCTGGATGTGGTTCTGTGGATGTGGTTCTGGATGTGGTTCTGGATGTGGTTCTGGATGTGGTTCTGTGGATGTGGTTCTGTGGATGTGGTTCTGTGGATGTGGTTCTGTGGATGTGGTTCTGGATGTGGTTCTGTGGATGTGGTTCTGGATGTGGTTCTGGATGTGGTTCTGTGGATGTGGTTCTGGATGTGGTTCTGTGGATGTGGTTCTGGATGTGGTTCTGGATGTGGTTCTGTGGATCTGGTTCTGGATGTGGTTCTGTGGATGTGGTTCTGTGTGACTTTAGAACCGCCTTCAGACCGTTTGGACCTCCAGACGTTCCTCTTCTTCTCGCAACGTTGGTCTCAACTTCCTGTCCGGACCCGAACCGGACCAGGTGGATCCGGTTCGGGGTCCGAGTCCAGGACCAGAGACGACGGAGAGGTTCTGAAGAACCTCGACCCAGCCTGGATATTTGTTCATAACCCTGAAGAACACGTATATACACATATTTAAATACATTAATGTATCTAAATATGTGAATGTACTTAAATACATTTACATATTTAAATACATGCGTACGTATTTAAATACATACATATTTAAATACATACGCATGTATTTTTTAATACACATTCATCTGAGTAACAAACTGAGTTTTTGTTTTAAAGGTTTAAATCTTTTGTTGAATCGTTGGTGATTGTCGTGGTCCCTGAAGGCACCACGCAGCGTCGCCCTGTGTATTCATCGTGTTTCTCCGTGTGTCCGGCAGCCACAAAGCATTCTGGGTAAACGTGTGTTTTTGTTTCAGAGCACGTGACCTCTAACGCCAGCGATAGTGAGAGTAGCTACCGTAAGTGAGACACTCCGCTAACCGCTAACCGCTGACCCCTGACCCCTGACCCCTGACCCAACGCCACGAACGAGCTCCTGATTGGCCGAGAGCAGCGCGCTCACAGCTGACGTCAGAGGGCTCTCACTAACACGAGCCTGTAACTCACCACTAGAGGGCGCCACATCGAACACACTGCAGCTTTAAGAGGTCACAGTACAAGTACCTCGAGTACCTGAGTAAACACTTTGACCCGAGTCTGTAAACAGCGCCTGAACGCACCTTCACAACCCGTCGGTAATGCTGTGTTCACACCGGACGCGTCGGAATTTCGAAGTGCGTCGAGATTATATGCAAAGTCAATGCACAGCTGCGTAGAAGCTGCGTATTTTCCAGCGAGCAGCGCGTCAGACGCGTTTGCCGCGGGGCGAACCGACGCAGCTCGTCGCTGCGCGAGTGAGTCATAGTTGCGTCGGCCAATCGGCGTCGAGCAGCTCCGCTCACCGCTCACCGGAGACGGACGGACGGACGGGCAACTAGAATCCACAACTAGAATAACGCAATTCCTCCCGTGGTCGATGTCGAAAAAAAGAAGAGAGAGAAAGAAAACTCTTTTTCACGTAAAGAACACACTTTGCGCGTCAGACACGGCGTCCGGTGTGAACGCACCGTAAGAATCTTCAGGAATAAAAAATATACGAAACGATGAAGACTGTCTCCTCCCCTCCCTCCTCCTCCTCCTCTAACTGTCCTCTCCTCCTCCCCTCCCTCCTCCTCCTCCTCCTCTAACCGTCCTCTCCTCCTCCCCTCCCTCCTCCTCCTCCTCTAACCATCCTCTCCTCCTCCTCCAGGTGGGCAGGAGGACCTGGTTTTGTCCTACCATCCCGTCTCCCAGCAGGAAGGTCAGAGAACCCCTGAACATGAATAATGACTTCATTCACACGCATACAGACATCTTTCAATTAATGAGAATATAAATATATAATTATATGTAATTATTAATCATATTTAGATATATAATATATATATATATTATATATATATATATATATATATATTAGGGCTGTCAGCGTTAATCTATGCGATAAATTTGGCCGCAATTAATGCACTAAAATATTTTAACGCAACTTTGTTGACTTCCGGTGTCGTTGACGTGTTTCTCTCCTCTGAGTGTCGCAGAGCGGCTGACACTGTTTACGTTTAAAAAAATATAATTTCTCCGCGGAAATACGGAGCAGAAATTAGTTTAAACTCCTGAATGAAACCGGAGGGATGCTGCTCCTCCTTCCTCCTGCTGCTCCTCCTTCCTCCTGCTGCTGCTCCTCGATCCACAGACACACAGAGGGCGACGGGTCGGTTACACTCAACCCTTCACCCTGATTGGTCAATCTGTTTGTCTGTCAACATTTTGAGAAAACAACAACCAATGAACACTCAGTAAACCACAAGGCCCGCCCACCTCCCAGGTGAAGCTCATTAGCAGCCTGTCAGCCAGAGAGAGAGAACACGAGGAGGAGGAGGAGGAGCCTCATGTAGAGATGAGATTGTTCTGGAAGGTTTGAGGTAGAACACGTGGGGTTGTGTGTCATATGCAAAAGACTTTAAAGGGTGAATTTAAATATTTTGGTAAAATGTATAAAATGCCCCCAGCCTCCAGAGGGTTAACATATGGCCTCTGGTCCTCGTTCTGGTTCTGGTCCTGGTCCTGGTCCTGGTTCTGGTTCTGGTTCTGGTTCTGGTGTTCAGTGGTAAAGATGACAGGACCAATGGGTCACCTTGTTTACTAATCTGATGTTTCACTGAAGAAATTATTTATCATCAGGATATTAAATCCCTGGCTGGCCCTTTAAGGGGAGGAGCCTCTCTGAGACACAGCTGTGTGAAGGTGTCTTTAACAACAAATACTATCAAACAAGAGTCTAAAACACACTCTGTCTGAAGGATTACTGCTTCATGTACAAGATCTAGTCTTTAGAAGAAAAAACACAGATATTTGCGATTAATGAATTTCAAAATGTGCGATTAATTAGTTAATTATTTTTAATCGATTGACAGCCCTATATATATATATATATATATATATATATATATATATATATATATATATATATATATATATTACATCATATATGATTTGTTTTATTCTGTCAGATATTTCAGATTAATTCCTCAAACAAAGAAGTTCATAGGTTTATTATTTTATTAGTTTTATGCAAAATGTATTTTTTTAAACTTTTATTGTGTTGATCTTGAGTAGAGACAGGAAGCTGCTCTGACCACTTCCTGTCCCCCGCAGTGAGCTACACGCGGCCCGTCATCGTGCTGGGCCCCATGAAGGACCGCCTCAACGACGACCTCATCGCTGAGTTCCCACACAAGTTTGGCTCCTGTGTTCCCCGTGAGTACCGAGTACTACTGAGAGTACTCCTGAGAGTACTACAGAATAAAGTACAAGCACTTATATATCCCCCCCCCCAGACACCACCCGCCCCCAGAGGGAGTACGAGGTGGACGGCCGTGACTACCACTTCATGGCGTCCCGGGAGCAGATGGAGGCCGACATCCAGGACCACCTGTTCATCGAGGCCGGGCAGTACAACGGACACCTGTACGGCACCAGCGTGCAGTCGGTGCGCCAGGTGGCCGAGAAGGTGAGGCCCTGAACGCACCGCGCATCGACAGGAAGCTCGTTTCACACCAACAGGAAGTAGAGGTTAATTTAATACAAACAGGAAGTAGAGGCTAGTTTAACGCCAACAGGAAGTAGAGGCTTGTTTCATACCAACAGGAAGTAGAGGTTAATTTAATACAAACAGGAAGTAGAGGCTTGTTTGACGCCAACAGGAAGCAGAGGCTAGTTTAATACAAACAGGAAGTAGAGGCTCATTTAATACAAACAGGAGGTAGAGGCTTGTTTCACACCAACAGGAAGTAGAGGTTAATTTAATACAAACAGGAAGTAGAGGTTCATTTAATACGAACAGGAAGTAGAGGTTCATTTAATACAAACAGGAAGTAGAGGCTTGTTCCACACCAACAGGAAGTAGAGGTTCATTTAATACAAACAGGAAGTAGAGGCTTGTTTAACGCCAACAGGAAGTAGAGGCTAGTTTAATACAAACAGGAAGTAGAGGCTCATTTAATACAAACAGGAAGTAGAGGCTTGTTTCACACCAACAGGAAGTAGAGGTTAATTTAATACAAACAGGAAGTAGAGGTTCATTTAATACACACAGGAAGTAGAGGCTTGTTTAATGCCAACAGGAAGTAGAGGCTAGTTTAATACAAACAGGAAGTAGAGGCTTATTTAATACAAACAGGAAGTAGAGGCTTGTTCCACATCAACAGGAAGTAGAGGTTCATTTAATACAAACAGGAAGTAGAGGCTTGTTTAACGCCAACAGGAAATAGAGGCTAGTTTAATACAAACAGGAAGTAGAGGTTCATTCAATACGAACAGGAAGTAGAGGCTCATTTAATACAAACGGGAAGTAGAGGCTTGTTTCACACCAACAGGAAGTAGAGGTTAATTTAATACAAACAGGAAGTAGAGGTTCATTTAATACGAACAGGAAGTAGAGGTTCATTTAATACAAACAGGAAGTAGAGGCTTGTTCCACACCAACAGGAAGTAGAGGTTCATTTAATACAAACAGGAAGTAGAGGCTTGTTTAATACAAACAGGAAGTAGAGGCTCATTTAATACAAACAGGAAGTAGAGGCTTGTTTCACACCAACAGGAAGTAGAGGTTAATTTAATACAAACAGGAAGTAGAGGTTCATTTAATACGAACAGGAAGTAGAGGTTCATTTAATACAAACAGGAAGTAGAGGCTTGTTCCACACCAACAGGAAGTAGAGGTTCATTTAATACAAACAGGAAGTAGAGGCTTGTTCCACATCAACAGGAAGTAGAGGCTAGTTTAATACAAACAGGAAGTAGAGGCTCATTTAATACAAACAGGAAGTAGAGGCTTGTTTCACACCAACAGGAAGTAGAAGTTAATTTAATACAAACAGGAAGTAGAGGCTTGTTTAATGCCAACAGGAAGTAGAGGCTAGTTTAATACAAACAGGAAGTAGAGGCTTATTTAATACAAACAGGAAGTAGAGGCTTGTTCCACATCAACAGGAAGTAGAGGTTCATTTAATACAAACAGGAAGTAGAGGCTTGTTTAACGCCAACAGGAAGTAGAGGCTAGTTTAATACAAACAGGAAGTAGAGGTTCATTCAATACGAACAGGAAGTAGAGGCTCATTTAATACAAACGGAAGTATAGGCTTGTTTCACACCAACAGGAAGTAGAGGTTAATTTAATACAAACAGGAAGTAGAGGTTCATTTAATACGAACAGGAAGTAGAGGTTCATTTAATACAAACAGGAAGTAGAGGCTTGTTCCACACCAACAGGAAGTAGAGGTTCATTTAATACAAACAGGAAGTAGAGGCTTGTTTACAAACAGGAAGTAGAGGCTTGTTTCACACCAACAGGAAGTAGAGGTTAATTTAATACAAACAGGAAGTAGAGGTTCATTTAATACAAACAGGAAGTAGAGGCTTGTTTAATGCCAACAGGAAGTAGAGGCTAGTTTAATACAAACAGGAAGTAGAGGCTTATTTAATACAAACAGGAAGTAGAGGCTTGTTCCACATCAACAGGAAGTAGAGGTTCATTTAATACAAACAGGAAGTAGAGGCTTGTTTAACGCCAACAGGAAGTAGAGGCTAGTTTAATACAAACAGGAAGTAGAGGTTCATTCAATACGAACAGGAAGTAGAGGCTCATTTAATACAAACGGGAAGTAGAGGCTTGTTTCACACCAACAGGAAGTAGAGGTTAATTTAATACAAACAGGAAGTAGAGGTTCATTTAATACGAACAGGAAGTAGAGGTTCATTTAATACAAACAGGAAGTAGAGGCTTGTTCCACACCAACAGGAAGTAGAGGTTCATTTAATACAAACAGGAAGTAGAGGCTTGTTTAACGCCAACAGGAAGTAGAGGCTAGTTTAATACAAACAGGAAGTAGAGGCTCATTTAATACAAACAGGAAGTAGAGGCTTGTTTCACACCAACAGGAAGTAGAGGTTAATTTAATACAAACAAGAAGTAGAGGTTCATTTAATACAAACAGGAAGTAGAGGCTTGTTTAATGCCAACAGGAAGTAGAGGCTAGTTTAATACAAACAGGAAGTAGGGGCTTATTTAATACAAACAGGAAGTAGAGGCTTGTTCCACATCAACAGGAAGTAGAGGTTCATTTAATACAAACAGGAAGTAGAGGCTTGTTTAACGCCAACAGGAAGTAGAGGCTAGTTTAATACAAACAGGAAGTAGAGGTTCATTCAATACGAACAGGAAGTAGAGGCTCATTTAATACAAACGGGAAGTAGAGGCTTGTTTCACACCAACAGGAAGTAGAGGTTAATTTAATACAAACAGGAAGTAGAGGTTCATTTAATACGAACAGGAAGTAGAGGTTCATTTAATACAAACAGGAAGTAGAGGCTTGTTCCACACCAACAGGAAGTAGAGGTTCATTTAATACAAACAGGAAGTAGAGGCTTGTTTAATACAAACAGGAAGTAGAGGCTCATTTAATACAAACAGGAAGTAGAGGCTTGTTTCACACCAACAGGAAGTAGAGGTTAATTTAATACAAACAGGAAGTAGAGGTTCATTTAATACGAACAGGAAGTAGAGGTTCATTTAATACAAACAGGAAGTAGAGGCTTGTTCCACACCAACAGGAAGTAGAGGTTAATTTAATACAAACAGGAAGTAGAGGCTTGTTCCACATCAACAGGAAGTAGAGGCTAGTTTAATACAAACAGGAAGTAGAGGCTCATTTAATACAAACAGGAAGTAGAGGCTTGTTTCACACCAACAGGAAGTAGAGGTTAATTTAATACAAACAGGAAGTAGAGGTTCATTTAATACAAACAGGAAGTAGAGGCTTGTTTAATGCCAACAGGAAGTAGAGGCTAGTTTAATACAAACAGGAAGTAGAGGCTTATTTAATACAAACAGGAAGTAGAGGCTTGTTCCACATAAACAGGAAGTAGAGGTTCATTTAATACAAACAGGAAGTAGAGGCTTGTTTAACGCCAACAGGAAGTAGAGGCTAGTTTAATACAAACAGGAAGTAGAGGTTCATTCAATACGAACAGGAAGTAGAGGTTCATTCAATACAAACGGGAAGTAGAGGCTTGTTTCACACCAACAGGAAGTAGAGGTTAATTTAATACAAACAGGAAGTAGAGGTTCATTTAATACGAACAGGAAGTAGAGGTTCATTTAATACAAACAGGAAGTAGAGGCTTGTTCCACACCAACAGGAAGTAGAGGTTCATTTAATACAAACAGGAAGTAGAGGCTTGTTTAACGCCAACAGGAAGTAGAGGCTAGTTTAATACAAACAGGAAGTAGAGGCTCATTTAATACAAACAGGAAGTAGAGGCTTGTTTCACACCAACAGGAAGTAGAGGTTAATTTAATACAAACAGGAAGTAGAGGTTCATTTAATACAAACAGGAAGTAGAGGCTTGTTTAATGCCAACAGGAAGTAGAGGCTAGTTTAATACAAACAGGAAGTAGGGGCTTATTTAATACAAACAGGAAGTAGAGGCTTGTTCCACATCAACAGGAAGTAGAGGTTCATTTAATACAAACAGGAAGTAGAGGCTTGTTTAACGCCAACAGGAAGTAGAGGCTAGTTTAATACAAACAGGAAGTAGAGGTTCATTCAATACGAACAGGAAGTAGAGGCTCATTTAATACAAACGGGAAGTAGAGGCTTGTTTCACATCAACAGGAAGTAGAGGTTCATTTAATACAAACAGGAAGTAGAGGCTTGTTTAACGCCAACAGGAAGTAGAGGCTTGTTTAACGCCAACAGGAAGTAGAGGCTAGTTTAATACAAACAGGAAGTAGAGGCTCATTCAATACAAACAGGAAGTAGAGGCTTATTTAATACGAACAGGAAGTAGAGGCTCATTGGATCAAACTGAGTTATTTTACTTCTAGTAATTACAGAGGGTTAAACTGTTCAACCACTGGATACTGATGGACGTCTCCTCCTCCTCCTCCGCTCCTCCTCCTCCTCCTTCTCCTCTCCTCAGGGTAAACACTGTATCTTGGACGTGTCGGGAAACGCCATCAAGAGACTCCAGCTGGCTCTTCTTCATCCCATCGCCGTCTTCATCAAACCCAGATCAGTGGAGAACATCATGTGAGAGAGAGAGAGAGAGAGAGAGAGAGAGAGAGAGAGAGAGAGAGAGAGAGAGAGAGAGAGAGAGAGAGGGGCAGTCAGTGACAGTCAGTGACCTTCTCTCCTTCAGGGAGATGAACAAGCGCCTGACGGAGGAGCAGGGGAGGAAGACTTTGGACCGAGCCACCAAGCTGGAGCTGGAGTTCACCGAGCACTTCACAGGTCAGACACTACCACGTCAGACCACAGGGGGCGCCAGCACCAACACTACCACGTCAGACCACAGGGGGCGCCAGCACCAACACTACCACGTCAGACCACAGGGGGCACCAGAACCAGTCATGGATTTTTTAAACAGTCATTTCCAGGCCTGGAAAAGTCATGGAAAAAACTAAAATCATAAAAGTTTTGGAAAAGTCATGGAAATGTGCTATAATCACATTTACATTCACGCCAAGTTTGAAATAATGAATATGTTTTTTAAAGAAAGACGCTCAAAATATAAGCCGGCGTACGCTCTCAATACGCAACATGTTCTAAAATGTTCAGGTTTATACCGAGATTTCAGTTTGGTCATGGACATTTGGTTTAAAGTTATGGAAATCCACTGGTCAACATGTGTAAGAACCCTGTCTTTTATTCTGAAACAAGGTCCCATGGTGGTCAACAGGAAGGGGCGGGGCCTCATGGCATTGTGCTTCCTGTTTCAGCCGTGGTTCAGGGCGACACTCTGGAGGAGATCTACGACCAGGTGAAGCAGATCATCGAGGAGCAGTCGGGGCCGTTCATCTGGGTCCAGACCAAGGAGAAGTTATGAAGAGCTGCACCTCTGCTTTTATTTTGAAATGGAACATCCTCCCCCCTCTGATCAACACTGAATAATCAGAGGCTTTTATTTTGTAGTTTTTGGGGGTTTGAATCAGACTCCATCTTTGCGTTTCCTGACACATGCAACACGAGGAGGAACAGGAGGAGGTGCAGTAGCAGGAGGTGCAGGAGGCGTGTCCATGAAGCTGCCAGGACAGGAAACCAAAAATCCAACTCAACGCCGGTTGATGAGCCCATTTATTTCCCATCAGCCTTTGCAGCTCCTCCTCCTCCTCCTGCTCCTTCTCCTGCTGCGTTGTAGTTTCTCGGGCTGCAGCCAGGGGGCGCTGTGCAGGTTTCAATGAGGTCACAGGGTCATGAAGCATTTCCTCAACTCGTTTGTCTCAAAGGAACCTGAAGCTTTTATTGTGAAATCCTTTAAAACACATTTCATCCTAATGACTCATAACTATGAGTTTTATTTTAACAACATAATCAATATAAATATATAAATACACGAAAGTGCAAAGCATCAAATATCTCATATTTATTTTAATAACTGTAAAACTACATTTGAAGAAACTCAAACAATAGTTTTTATAATTCTTAATGTCTCAAAGTTTAAATGATTTAAAATAATTGTGCAAAGTTATAAAGATGAAGTTAAAACTATTTAATAACGTTAAAGACGACGAGTTGGTTCACACGTTTCATCTTCATCACGTGACCTTGTGAGGGTCATGTGACCTCGTTATGGTGTGAGGGTCATGTGACCTCGTTATGGTGTGAGGGTCATGTGACCTCGTTATGGGGTCATGTGACCTCGTTATGGGGTCATGTGACCTCGTTATGGTGTGAGGGTCATGTGACCTCGTTATGGTGTCATGTGACCTCGTTATGGTGTGAGGGTCATGTGACCTCGTTATGGTGTGAGGGTCATGTGACCTTGTTATGGTGTGAGGGTCATGTGACCTTGTGAGGGTCCTCCAGCTGTCTGCAGGCGTGTCCCCAGCTTCCTATTGGACGAGAGCCCTTGAGGCGTTGGGTGAACACGTCTGCTGCTGGTCGTCACGATGTTGGAGAGATTAATATTTACTTTTCTTTGATCACCTCCTCTTGTCTTTTCTTTTGTATGCATAATAAAAAACTTAACAAGACAACAGGAAGTGCTCTTCTCTTCAGGACCAGGTCACCGCCGCTGCCTCCTGGTTCAAGAAGATGAAACTATATGTGCTGCCCCTAGTGGACACCAGGAGAACTACATGTGTTATCTCTATGATACAGTAGTGATGCCCCTAGTGGACACCAGGAGAACTACATGTGTTATGTCTATACAGTAGTGATGCCCTTAGTGGCCACCAGGGGAACTACATGTGTTATGTCTATACAGTAGTGATGCCCTTAGTGGCCACCAGGGGAACTACATGTGTTATGTCTATACAGTAGTGATGCCCTTAGTGGCCACCAGGGGAACATATTATATAATCAATAGTTCCATTACGACAAAATGAAACACTCAACTTTCAGTTTTTATTCTCAAGGTGTGACAGCAGGTGAGTGACCTTTGACCCCACAGGCTCAGTTCAGTAGATCGGCAACAAAGAGACGATGCAGAGGAATAAATTAAAAAAACCAAAGAACTCGTCAGGTAAAAAACCCAAAATAAACTTAACAAAACCTCAAACGGATTAAAATAGGAACAATAAAACTAATCTGTTAGAAAACTCGAGTGCATTTTAGTTTTTGGTTTGTTTGTTCCTCACGTGACACGCACACGCAGTATTTACACTTCAGTATTTATAGACTGATCGTTTGTTCAGAGCTTTAAGCCCCGCCTTTCGTCCCAGCCGGCCAATCAGCAGCTGCTGTTCTTGAACTCTCCGTTCTCCGTGATTGACAGCTTGCTGGGGTTGCTAGGCGACAGGCCGTTGTGCGGCGCGCTGCAGCGCTCCTTCACCTGCGTCAGCGCCGCCATCAGCCGAGAGTTGGCCGCGTCGAGGGAGCCGATCCGCCGCTCCTGATTGGATGGGAAGAAATCAATTAACCAATCAATTATTATAATTATAATAATTCAGACTTCTATAGCACTTTTCTGAATACCCAAAGACGCTTTACAGGAAACACGAGACGAACAAAAGGAACACAGAGAAGGAAAACAACAATTAACAAACAACAATTAACCCCTCGAGCACAATAATGTTGATCAGATAATGTTGATATGGCATAAACGATAATAACTATTTAAAAAACAAGCTAAACAAAGTCAGTTTATATCAACTGGCTCTCACAACAACGCTATGAATGTTGGGTAATACGCATGGCATGTCTGCTCTGTGATTGGCCACATGTGAGGGAGGGGCGGGGCTACAGGCACCACTTAATTTCACATTCATTACTGACCTGAAATCAGCGAAGACACAATGAGAGGTTTCACAATAAAGGTCAAAGCCTCTGAACAGGAAACCAGCTCAGGTTTCACAATAAAAGTCCATACCTGAGCGTCGATGATCTTCTGTTTGGCTTCAATCACCGCCTGCATCTCCGTGTGGTCACGTTTAAGCTCCTCCTCCACCGCCATCAGCCTACACACACACACACACACACACACACACACACACACACACACACACACACACACACACACACACACACACACACACACACACACACACACACACACACACACACACACACACACACACACACACCCTGAATGTCAACGCGCTGGAGGAGGTGCGGCCCAGAGGCGTGCGGCCCACCTGCAGATGACGCTCCTCATCTGGCTCTCCTTCTCCTCCTCTCTCCTCCTCAGTCGCTCCTCGCTCTGCTCCAGCTGCTCCTTGTGCCCCTGCTGCTGCGCCTCCAGCTGCTCCTCCTGAGACTGAAGCCGGCGCTCGTACTCCTGCAGGCGGCGCGAGGAGAGCAGGAGGCGCGCCTTCAGCCGGGAGATCTCCTGCTCGTACTGGTGGAGGAGAGGGGGGGGGGGGTAGAGGGGGAGGAGTCACTATGCGTCGGTGTCGTCAGAGGGCGTCGCCTTGTTTGTTCCTTCAAACCTTCTCAGAGCTCCTCCCCTCCTCCTCCCTCGTCCTCTCCTTTCCCTGCTGCTCCTCCTCCTGCTGCTCCTCCTCCTCCTCCTCCTCCTGCTCCTCCTCCTCCTGCTGCTCCTCCTCCTCCTCCTCCTCCTCGTACTGGCCGTTGTTCAGCACCCAGGCTGCCGTCCTCTCCACCGGAGACATGGCCGCCTCCCCCTAAGTCAGAGCGGTGACATCATCATCAGGCGACCTCCGTGTCCCCGCTGTCCCTGCAGTACCTGCTGCGGCTGCTTGGCGGCGCTCTGAGGAGGCGGAGCCGCGTTCTCCACGGCGAGGCCGGGGGTCGGCGCCGTCGGCTCGGGGTCGGCGCGAGGGAGGCGGCGCGGCGTCCTGGCCCCGCCCCCCGCCCTGCTCTGCTGCTCCACCTTGACGATGTGGGCGGTGCCCGCCGTCGTGCTCTGGCGGGGGACGGCGACCGCCGTGGCGGCGCCGGGCGGCAGGTCGGCGGAGCGTGCGGCGCGGAGCGGCCCTCGCCGCGCCCGCCGCCCGCCGGCTCTCGACCTTTGACCCCCGCCCGGCCGCCCGAGTCGTCCGAGTCGCCGCGGCTGTCGCGCGAGCTCTCGGTGCTCAGGTTCCCCGAGCTGGAGTGGGCGGAGCCGGCGGCCCGGTGGGCGTGGTTACTCAGGTGGTACACGGGGTTCTGGAAGGACAGCGGCGCCGGAGGCAGCGGCCGCCTGGCCTGCGGCGCGCTTTGCGGCGCCCCGGCTGTGGGCGGCGGCCTGCTCTGCTGCGGGGTCAGAGGGTTGGAGTGGGGGTGGAGCTGGGGGGGCGGGGCGACGGAGGCCTGGGAGCCCGCCCTGCTGAGGCGGGGGGGCGGGGCCTCGTGGTGGAGGCCGTGCAGGTTCTGGGCGTCCTGAAGGTCCACCAGGGAGACGCTGCGCCCGGCGCCCAGCGGCTGCTCTCGCTCCTCGTGGGCCAGCAGGGGGCGCCGGGCGACGCCCTCCATCACGCCGCCCGCCGGAGACCGAAGGCTGCAGGAAGTGACACGGCACACGGGTCAGACTCCTGGACCATGAATATGTGAGAGTCTTCAGAATTTAAATCTTATGTCAATTTACATATAATCACATAATAGATATTTATTAAATGTATATAAATAAATATAAATACTAATTTAATATAAATTAATATTTATATATATTATAAATATGTCCCCCCCCCCCCGTCAACAACTCACACGCAGAGCTCCGAAAAGCTGACGCTGAGTGAGTACCAAACACCATCTCCAGGTACTCATCTGAGTAACTCACCGAAAAAGTTATGTGCACCCCTGTATTATATATATATATATGTATTTAATATAAATGAATATTTATATATATTATAAATATTTATTTTATTATAAATATGTATAAATAATTATATATAATATATATATATATATTTATTTAATATAAATGAATATTTATATATATTATACATATTTATTTTATTCTAAATATGTATAAATTACTATATATAAAATATATATATATATATATAAAAGATATACATATTTATTTAATATAAATGAATATTCATATATATTATAAATATTTATTTTATTATAAATATGTATAAATAACTATATATAAAATATATAAATATTTATTTTAATCAAATAGTTTACAGGATACTTCTTCATAATACTTTTAATTATTTAAAGTAAACTGATTTTTTTTAAAGAGATTTCAAATGAGAATAATAAAATGTTTTTGATTAAATATCACAGTGTTGTCACAGATGAGGTGTTCAGGGGCTGTTGGAAAGATGAACACTAATGACGGTTGTTCCACATTCTGCTCTGATTAACATGCGTTGTTGTTGTTGTTGTCATAGCGACATGCCCACCTGTCCGCGGCGTCCTCAGAGATGCGCTGTAACCCTGACGACAGGCTGCCGCTCAGGTCCTGAAGGCGGCGCAGCTGCAGGGCCGGCGCCGCCAGGCAGCGAGAGATATCTCCCAGAATCCTCGGCAGCGGACCCAGCTTCGCTAC
Source organism: Liparis tanakae (assembly GCA_036178185.1). Lineage (NCBI taxonomy): Eukaryota > Metazoa > Chordata > Actinopteri > Perciformes > Liparidae > Liparis > Liparis tanakae. The sequence continues at coordinate 22,460,300 of CM070098.1, forward strand.
GGTGGCCTGCAGGAAGGAATTATCACCCTGGGGTCGCCAAGTGTGTGTGTGAGTGTTTGTGTGTGGATGGTTGGAATGAAAGCACCAGGATGCAGTTGTTGGGGGGGGGGGACAGAGAGAGTTGGACACATAGGAGGAGGAGGAGGAGGAGGAGGAGGAGGAGGAGGAGGAGGAGGAGAGAAACAAAGATGAGGGAAACTTAATAGAAACAAACTTCAAACTAAAACATGCTTCAACTGAACAGAACCTCAGCCACTGCAGAGCCATGCTGGGGGGAGGGGGAGGGGCATGCTGGGAAGTTCAGTGAAGCTGCTGATGGTAACTCATTACATCATCACACACACCATCAACAATCAATAACTGAAGCTGTTTACTGACCACCAGGGGGCTCCTCTGGTTGTATAGAAGTCTATGCTTCATGTGTTAGAGCTGCATTCTCCCTCCTGACCACCAGGGGCAACACACACCTTGTCGAGCTGGGAGACCACCTCCCACAGCAGGGCGTGGAGGACCGACAGCTCACGGCCGAGGTCGATGTCGCCCTCGAACCCCGGCGTGGTGGAAAGCGTCTCCGGGTTGGAGATCTCAGACAGGAAACGCATCATGGCCGCCCACTCGTGCTCCAGGAAGTCGTTCATGAAGGCCATGTACTCCTCTTTGGTCCCAAACCTGGGGAACATTCAGGTACAAGTATCATGGTCTGGTCCTGGTCTGGGTCTGAGTCTAGGTCTGAGTCTTGGTCTGGTCCTGGGTTCTGGCTTGGGCTCTGAGTCCTGGTCTGGTTCTGGCTCGGGGTCCTGGTCTAGGTCTGGTCCTGGTCCGGCTCACTCACTTGGTGAAGTTGGCGAGGTTCTGGATGACCTTGGCGATGAGCGTGAGCGTGCGCGCCGTGCGGTCGTCGGGGTATTCCTGCATCAGGTCGAACAGCGACGGCGACATGACGGCCGGACACAGGAAGCGCAGGAAGAGGGAGGAGCTTACCAGACGCCGGCTGATGTCCGGCTGCTGGCCGCGAGCCACGCCCTGCTGCCTCCACGCCACGAACACCTCCTTCAGCTCGCGGGGGAACACGCTGCGGAGACGGAGTTCCACAAGGTTCTGTGCTGGGGCCACTTCAACTCTCATTGACCTTATTCATGCTTCCTCTGGGAAATATCATCAGAAACATCCCATAAACGTTCACTGCTCTGCAGATGATCCTCAATCATCTCTGTGACCAACCAGAGGAGACCAACCAGCTCTCTGGACCTCAACAACTATCAGAAACATCTGGTCTCAAAATGATGCAGACAAACTGGTTCATGCGTTTGTTACTTCTGGATTACTGCAACTCCTTATTATCAGGCTGCTCTATAAACCTCTTAGGTCAACTCCTTATTACCAGGCTGCTCTATAAGTCTCTTAGGTCAACTCCTTATGATCAGGCTGCTCTATAAGTCTCTTAGGTCAACTCCTTATTATCAGGCTGCTCTATAAGTCTCTTAGGTCAACTCCTTATGATCAGGCTGCTCTATAAACCTCTTAGGTCAACTCCTTATTACCAGGCTGCTCTATGAGTCTCTTAGGTCAACTCCTTATGATCAGGCTGCTCTATAAGTCTCTTAGGTCAACTCCTTATTATCAGGCTGCTCTATAAGTCTCTTAGGTCAACTCCTTATTATCAGGCTGCTCTATAAGTCTCTAAGGTCAACTCCTTATTATCAGGCTGCTCTATGAGTCTCTTAGGTCAACTCCTTATGATCAGGCTGCTCTATAAGTCTCTTAGGTCAACTCCTTATTATCAGGCTGCTCTATAAGTCTCTTAGGTCAACTCCTTATGATCAGGCTGCTCTATAAGTCTCTTAGGTCAACTCCTTATTACCAGGCTGCTCTATAAGTCTCTTAGGTCAACTCCTTATGATCAGGCTGCTCTATAAGTCTCTTAGGTCAACTCCTTATTATCAGGCTGCTCTATAAGTCTCTTAGGTCAACTCCTTATGATCAGGCTGCTCTATAAGTCTCTTAGGTCAACTCCTTATTATCAGGCTGCTCTATAAGTCTCTTAGGTCAACTCCTTATTATCAGGCTGCTCTATAAGTCTCTAAGGTCAACTCCTTATTATCAGGCTGCTCTATGAGTCTCTTAGGTCAACTCCTTATGATCAGGCTGCTCTATAAGTCTCTTAGGTCAACTCCTTATTATCAGGCTGCTCTATAAGTCTCTTAGGTCAACTCCTTATGATCAGGCTGCTCTATAAGTCTCTGAGGTCAACTCCTTATTATCAGGCTGCTCTATAAGTCTCTATAGTCAACTCCTTATGATCAGGCTGCTCTATAAACCTCTTAGGTCAACTCCTTATTATCAGGCTGCTCTATAAGTCTCTTAGGTCAACTCCTCATTATCAGGCTGCTCTGTAAGTCTCTTAGGTCCCTCCAGTTGATCCAGAATGCTGCAGCTTGTGTTCTCACTAAACTAAGAACAGAGATCACATTACTCCTGCACTAGCTGCTCTGCACTGGCTCCCTGTAACATCAATAATCACTTTTTTAATTCTTCTCTTAAAGCCCCATTATGTAGTTTTTCGCTTGCTGTGCCCTTCGGTTTTTGGAGGTATTTAAAGTTGACTTCAGTGTCGTAAATACCCAGTTACGATAGATGCAGCCTTGCGTACACTTGTATTGATGACCAGACGAAGTCAGAAACCGGTGGTTTAGTCCAGGTGTACACAGGTATACGGCGTATACCCACTTCTCCATCACTGCTGGTGCCTGGTGCGCATTATTTATAAAACAGGGCGTTTATCCTTTGCTGTATGGCGGGGCTCTTCAATACACTGCTCTCGCGCGCAGGGGGGCATCGGGGGGGCTCGGGCACACCAGACGCGCCTCTCGGGGGCCTGTCGCCCGCGGGCCGTTGGTTCCCTGTGGTACGGCGCGACTTTTAAATGCCGAGGGGAGTCGGTGGTTTTGCGGGCGACGCGTTTTTGGGGGGCGCGTCTGGTGTGTCCGAGCCCCCCGATGCCGCGCTGCGCGAAGACACATCCACGCACACGGATGAGCACCCTCTCACTAGCACCTTATACTGCGAGCGTGGACTGGCACTATGTGATGTTGGGTAATCACTGCCAGAAAGCAGGTCGAAGTACATCCGCCAGGACCGGGCGGCTCCAGAATAGTGGAGTTTTCTCCCCACAGACCCCCGGTGGCAGTGGCAGGGCGCAAATCTCCATATTAAGTCATTGTAGCGGCACATTTTTTTTAAAGCTTTAATTGGTGATGCTCCATCATATCTTAAAGCGACACTATGTAACTTTTCCCCTGTAGCGCCCCCTTCAGGTATTTAACGTCTGGCTCTCGAGCCATATATGGCTCTTCAGTCTCGTGCCCTCCCAGCTGATCTCCCAGCCGGTCGATGGAGCTACCGGCAGCGCGTCTCGGCAGCTGCAGCGAGCCGTTCAGCCTCTCATGTCACTCGGTCTCTACGAGTCGCGTAGCGGAGACAATATAAAGTCACCTGTGAGGAGGACTGGACTATAAG
>CM070098.1:22466315-22476315 GCA_036178185.1 Liparis tanakae
CTCTCTGTCCCTCCTCTGTCCCTCCTCTCTGGCGTCCTCTCTGGCCTCCTCTCTAGCCTCCTCTCTGGCCTCCTCTGTCCTCCTCTCTAGCCTCCTCTCTGTCCTCCTCTCTGTCCCTCCTCTGTCCTCCTCTGGCCCTCCTCTCTGGCCTCCTCTGTCCCTCCTCTCTGGCCTCCTCTGTCCCTCCTCTCTGGCCTCCTCTCTCCCTCCTCTGTCCTCCTCTGTCCTATCCTCTCTGGCCTCCTCTGTCCCTCCTCTCTGGCCTCCTCTGGCCTCCTCTGTCCCTCCTCTCTGGCCTCCTCTCTCCCTCCTCTGTCCTCCTCTGTCCTATCCTCTCTGGCCTCCTCTGTCCTATCCTCTCTGGCCTCCTCTGTCCTCCTCTCTGTCCCTCCTCTCTGGCCTCCTCTGTCCTATCCTCTGTCCTCCTCTGACTCCTTCTCCCTCATGCAGCCTAACTCTGCTGCAGACACTCTCCTCTCGTCCCTGTCTTCATCTCTTGATTCTCTTTGTCCTTTAAGACACGACGGTCCTCCAGTCCTCTCCTCCCTGGTCGTCTGACTCGGTGCTCTTGAGCCAACTTGTGAGCGACGGAGAGGAAAAGGAGCAAATGGAATCAAGCGGAAGACCTGCTCTGCTATCAATCTCTCCTCTCCTCCTTCTCTCCTGTCTCTGCAGCCAGAAGCTCTTTCTACCTGACAACATGCAGTCTTCCTTCTCTAACCCCAAAAAGCTCTTCTCTATCTTCTCCAACCTCCTTGATCCCCCGAGTCCCCCTCCTCCTTCCTCCCTTTTGCCACTTTGTCGACTACTTTACAAACAAGATGGACGACATACGCTCCTCCTTTACTGATCCATCCTCTATCACTTCACCTACACCAACTCCTTCATCCCCCTCTCTTTCCTCGTTTACCCCCCTGTCTCCCAGTCAAGTTCTTAGCTTGGTGACCTCTGCTGATCGACCAGCTGACCCTTGACCCCGTCTCACATCCTCCAGGCTGTGGCTCCTGACCTTCTGACCTTTCTCACCATCTTATTAACAGCTCCCTCTCAACTGGCTGTTTCCCCAACTCTCTGGAGGAGGAGAGTCAACCCTCTCCTGAAGAAACCACCTCCACCCGTCTGAAGTCAGCCACTACAGACCGCTCTCTCTTCTTCCCTCTCTCCAAAACTCTGGAGTGAGCCATCTTTAACCAAGTGTCCTCCTGTCTCCACGGCAACGACCTTCTGGACCCCCACCAGTCTGGATTCAAGGCCGGCCAACAGAGACGGCCCTCCTTGCTGAGCAGCTTCACTCTGCTAGAGCATCCTCTCTCCTCTGTCCTTATCCTTCACTCTGCTAGAGCAGCCTCTCTCCTCTGTCCTTATCCTTCACTCTGCTAGAGCATCCTCTCTCCTCTGTCCTTATCCTTCACTCTGCTAGAGCATCCTCTCTCTCCTCTGTCCTTATCCTTCACTCTGCTAGAGCATCCTCTCTCCTCTGTCCTTATCCTTCACTCTGCTAGAGCATCCTCTCTCTCCTCTGTCCTTATCCTTCACTCTGCTAGAGCAGCCTCTCTCCTCTGTCCTTATCCTTCACTCTGCTAGAGCATCCTCTCTCCTCTGTCCTTATCCTTCACTCTGCTAGAGCAGCCTCTCTCCTCTGTCCTTATCCTTCACTCTGCTAGAGCATCCTCTCTCCTCTGTCCTTATCCTTCACTCTGCTAGAGCATCCTCTCTCTCCTCTGTCCTTATCCTTCACTCTGCTAGAGCATCCTCTCTCCTCTGTCCTTATCCTTCACTCTGCTAGAGCAGCCTCTCTCCTCTGTCCTTATCCTTCACTCTGCTAGAGCATCCTCTCTCTCCTCTGTCCTTATCCTTCTCTCTTCTCTTCAGGACCTGGGATCTCAGGCACAGCACTCGCTCTTTTCTCTTCCTACCTCACCGACCGACTGACCGGGTAACTTGGAGAGGATCTGTATCTGATCCTTGTCCTCTCACTACTGGGGTTCCTCAAGGCTCCTGTTCCTCTCACTGTGGGGTTCCTCAAGGCTCCGTCCTGGGTCCCCTCCTCTTCCTCTTACTGTGGGGTTCCTCAAGGCTCCGTCCTGGGTCCCCTCCTCTTCCTCTTACTGTGGGGTTCCTCAAGGCTCTGACCTGGGTCCCCTCCTCTTCTCTCTGTCATTCGTTCGCATGGCTTCTCCTACCGTCGCCATGCCGATGACACCCAACTGATCTTCTCGTTCCCATCGTCTGAAACACAGGTGGCGGTGCGAATCTCTGCCTGTCTGACTGACATCTCTCAGTGGATGTCTGCTCACCACCTGAAGATCAACCCTGACAAGACCAAGCTACTGTTCCTACCAGGGAAAGGTTCCCCCACTCACGACCTGACCACCACCTCCAACAGCTCCGTGTTGGCCCCTACCCTGACTGAACCCCACTCAGGACCTGACCACCACCTCCAACAGTTCCGTGTTGGCCCCTACCCTGACTGAACCCCACTCAGGACCTGACCACCACCTCCAACAGCTCCGTGTTGGCCCCTACCCTGACTGCCAGGAGCCTCGGGGTGACGCTAGACAGTCAACTCTCCCTGACGGCCAACATCGCTGCCACAGCGTTCCTGTGGGTACATGCTGCACAACATCTGGAGAACACGGCCTCTTCTTACCCAGAAGGCGGTGCAGGTTCTGGTCCAGGTTCTGGTCCAGGCTCTGGTCATTTCGCGCCTCGACTACTGCAACTCTCTTCTGGCTGCTCTACCTGCTAAGGCCATCCGGCCTCTGCAGCTCATCCAGAATGCAGCAGCTCGACTGGTCTTCAGCCTCCCGAAATTCACCCACACCACTCCGCTCCTCCGCTTTCTTCACTGGCTACCGGTGGCGGCCCGCATCCGCTTCAAAACATTGGTTCTGGCGTACCGTGCTCTGAACGGATCGGGCCCCGTCTACATCCTGGATGTGGTCACACCGTACACCCCGGCTCCGATCGGCAACAGCCAACCGACTTGTGACTCCGTCACCTCGAGCTCATCCCTCTACATCAGACTGTCTGCTGTCCTGGCTCCTGATTGGTGGAGCCAGCTCCCCACTGACATCAGGACAGCAGAAAGTCTCTACATCTTCCGCCGAAAACTGAAAACGCACCTTTTCCGACTATATCTGGATTAATCACAGACTTGCACTTTAGTAGCACTTGAATGGCTCTTATTGTGGTACTTTAGTAGTTTGACTATGATGAGGAAATGTTACTTTCTGTATTCTTGTTGTTCTTAGTTTGTACTCTAGGTTGAAATGCACTTATTGTAAGTCGCTTTGGATAAAAGCGTCTGCTAAATGACTTGTAATGTAATGTAATGTATAAGTATAGGTATGGGTATAGGTATAGGTATAGGTATGGGTATAGGTATAGGTATAGGTATGGGTATGGGTATGGGTATAGGTATAGGTATAGGTATAAGTATAGGTATAAGTATGGGTATGGGTATAGGTATAAGTATAGGTATAAGTATAGGTATGGGTATAGGTATAAGTATAGGTATAAGTATAGGTATGGGTATAGGTATAGGTATAAGTATAGGTATAAGTATGGGTATAGGTATAAGTATAGGTATAAGTATAGGTATGGGTATAGGTATAAGTATGTGTAAGTATAGGTAAAGGTATAGGTATAAATATAGGTATAAGTATAGGTATAGGTATAAGTATAGGTAAAGGTATAAGTATAGGTATAAGTATAGGTAAAGGTATAAGTATAGGTATAAGTATAGGTACAGGTATGTGTAAGTATAGGTAAAGGTATAGGTATAAGTATAGGTATAGGTATAAGTATAGGTATAAGTATAAGTATATGTATAGTATAGGTATAAGTATAGGTAAAGGTATAAGTATAGGTATAAGTATAGGTAAAGGTATAGGTATAAGTAAAGGTATAGGTATAAGTATAGGTATAAGTATAGGTATAGGTATAAGTATAAGTATAGGTATAAGTATAGGTATAGGTATAAGTATAGGTAAAGGTATAAGTATAGGTATAGGTATAAGTCATAAAGACATGCACCACAGCCTTACCCCGGTCCGTATGGATGTGAATGAGTGTTGGTGGGGGGGGAGGGGCCGTAGATGCTGATTGGCTGCCACGCTTCCGTCAGTCTGCCCCAGGGCATCTGTGGCTACAGATGTAGCTCACCACCACCGGGATGACTGTGTGTGTCGGACTAAATACAAGTGCGTGTGTGTTGTAATGTGTGTGTTAACGTGTGTGTGTGTGTTAGTGTCTCACCCAGTGCGTCGTGCAGGTACTTCTGGCCCACCAGCTTCAGGTACTCCTCGATGGCCTTAGTGGCCAGCGTGTTCTCCCTGAAGATCAGAACCTCGTGGTCAGCGCAACGTTCCACCTCCGACATCACGAGGTCCGTCAGGAAGTCCTGAAGCAGGAAGACCCCAATGACCACCAAGATCCCAATGAGCACCAAGACCCCAATGAGCACCAAGACCCCAATGAGCACCAAGACCCCAATGAGGACCAAGACCCCTTTGAGCACCAAGACCCCGATGAGCACCGTGACCCCGATGAGCACCGTGACCCCGATGAGCACCAAGACCACAATGAGGACCAAGACCCCAATGAGGACCAAGACCCCAATGAGCACCAAGACCCCAATGAGCACCAAGACCCCAATGAGGACCAAGACCCCAATGAGCACCAAGAGCCCAATGAGCACCAAGAGCCCAATGAGCAGTGACCTTACCACAAGGAGGTCTCTTTCCCTTTGCAATGAAACAGGCTAGCATTTCCCCCCCGTTCCCAGTCGTTATGCTAAGCTAACAGATTAGCGCCTGACCTTTGCCCTCCCGGTGCTCTGCAGGATGTGCACCAGCGCACAGGCCATCTCCTCCTTGTTCCTGACGCTGATGACGGGCTCCAGCACCGAGCACATCATGGCGTAGTTGTTGGTGACAAACTCGGCGAACTCCTTGTACTGCTCCATGGGCAGGATGGAGATGGTCTGGAAGCGGGACTTAATGCGGATCGAGGGCCCGCCCCCCTTGGCCTTGCTGGCGGTGGGCGTGCTGACCGGGTACCACTTCTCCACGAACTGGCGGCCCGTGACGCCGGCCACCGGGACGTTGACCAGGCCCACGTAGCTGTTCTTGTCCTTCTTGTTCTTGCGGGCCGGGTCCCGGTACAGGTGCACGGTGAGGCTACTGGTGGCCGGCAGGCCGCCGAAGTCGAAGTGCTCGCCCCAGAACAGCCCGTCCTGCCGCGCCTTGCTGCCGGTGCGGGCGTACAGCACGTCGTCCAGGCACAGCTCACAGAAGTACTTCCTCTTGGGCGGCAGGTCTTTGGCCTCGATGATCCACAGGCGCAGCAGGTGCTCCGCCCGCCGGCAGTTGTCCTGGAAACACCACCCGCTCCGTTTATATGTGTTATGATATTAATACTGACTTATCTGTGTCTCATTGGCTGTAAACTGCTTGATGAAGAAAGTATTACAAGTCTAACTTTGAATATTTATTCTAATATTATCATTATTTTTGTACATTGTGCATTTTGTTATTATTAGAGTCCTCGTTACGACTTCGTCGTAGAGGAACCTATTGTTTTTCAAAGGATTATTATTAATCCGATTCTCTCCAAACAAACGTTGTCTGGCCGCACACGGTACGCCCCAGCAGACTGAATATATAAATATTAAACTATGTGCGTTTGCCGGACCGGCAAAGAAACGCCATTCGCCATGAAAATGTACGTTGTTGTAACTCGGCCATACATTGTCTAATCTGCTCCATATTCCTCATACGTCATGACATCCTGACCCTGAAGAGATCCATATGCTAATTTTATATTATGGTCTTAGCCCCACCTAGTGGCAACGGGAACAGAAACATGTTTTTCTTTGTCTTCCTTCTCTTGGAAGGTACATCAGATCAACATCAAATTTGTTCCACATGAAGGTTAGACTTTCATGATGCCAGAAGACGAAGCATTTTATGTTTCGTCTAACACTGTTGCCGTGGCAACCCATTCTTCGCGTCAAACAACCAAGGGGCTTTGGAGGGACTTAAAAGGCTTTTAAACGTAACTAAACTTAGCGCACACATTTAAAGTCAAAGATATAGTTACCGTGTATGATTCAAAAGCTTTGAAATGCTAATATGGCTCAATAGCGCCCCCTAGACTGTATTCTATTTTAAAAAGGCTATGTTATTTGCCCCTGATGACTTATTACCTTGACATTCATCATACATGTCCGCTTAGACCTGCTCTAAAAGAAATTACATTATGACCATAAGCTCCGCCCACATACAATTTCCACCATTTTTTTATTTGTACAAAACACATTTGTTTTAATTCCTCCAAAGCGATAGTTGCGATTTCGACACGACTTGGTGTAGTTCATTAATATTTCAATGCAATCAAAAATCTTTAAAAGATTGTTGATATCTCATTGCGTTCAGAGAATATGGACCAATGAACATCCAAAGGGTGTGGCCTGATATTTAAAGAAACCTAACTCCCATATGACTTGGCCAATACTAACCAAATTACTAGACTATGTTCACATGACATCCCTTAAGATACTACTTTTTTTTTCATAATATTTGAACATTAGGGGGCGCTACAATCAATCCCTCAATATATGACTTTTTTTTCATTATTTGCTCACGTTTTGGGTAGTTGTTAAACAGTTAACTCCTCATAGAGCTTAAACCCGATTGATTCCAAACTAGGCCAGTATAGTCTTGAGACCTTTGTCTTGAGAAATCTTTGAAAGAACATGTACGTTTACGTAACTCAGCCTTACACTATCCAATGTGCTCCATATCCCTCGTATGTCATCACATACTGACCCTGAAGACATCCATATGCTAACTTTAAATTCTAGTCATAGCACCACTGAGTGGCCAAAGCAAATCAGCCTAAAAAGCATCACATTCACATGCAGCATGTATATGTTCAAATTGTCGAAGCGCCCCCTACTGGCTACATTGGACGCGCTCGAATATACACCAAACTTCTCCTGCTTCATAGAATTCCCGGCCTGAGGGTATCAACAGTCATCACTCAGAGTTAAAGCGCCACCCACTTGCAAAGTAAAAATCAGTGTCGCGTGACGGTCATGCGTTTTCGGCCGACGGGGCCGGCGTCCGGCCGGCACCCCCGACGTGCGAAGCAGGAACGAGGACCCGTTCAACGCTGCTTGCAGCTTTAATTCTATCTTATTTTTTTATTTTAATATTTATTGCTGACTTGTATGAATAAATGCTGCTGCAGGGATTCATATAATAATATCGATAATACATATATTAATATAGATAATAATATCTATATAAATATATATATTAATATAGATAATATCTATAAACATTTATATATATAATATCTACATTAATAATATCTATATATAATATATATATATATATATAATATATATATATATATAATATCTAGAATATATCTAGAATAATATATATATATATATATATATATTAATATAGATAATATCTATATACATTTATATATATAATATCTACATTAATAATATCTATATAATATATATATATATATAATATATATATATATAATATCTAGAATATATCTAGAATAATATATATATATATATATTAAAAATAATATCTACATACTATCTATATAATCTCTATATAATGATCTCTCTATATATAATCATGTAATAATGTAAGTAATATGTATATAATATATATAAATATATAATATATATAAATATATAGATAATAATATAGATAATATATATAAATATAAATATATATAATATGAATCTCTCTATCAGCTCCCATCACCTTGTTGGGCTGCACTGTTCTCCTCAGGTTCTCCATCCATTTGTCTCTCTCTGAGGACGAAGAGCAGCTGAAACACTTACTGCCTCCAGAGTACGTCACCTGCAAGGAGAGGAGTAGGAGGATGAGGAGGTGAGGAGAGAGGATAGGAGGAGAGAGGAGGAGGAGAGGAGAGAGGATGTTTTGGTTTTAAGGAGTCTTTTTCCATGTCCGTGTTGCGCAAACAGGAAAACACTCCAAACATCATTTACAAATAAATAAACAAATAATAATTAATAAGTAAAGGTTCAACAAACAAAAAGATCAAAAGAAAACAAGCCCGTCCCCGTAGTCCACCTGTCCCTGTAGTCCACCTGTCCCCGTAGTCCACCTGTCCCCGTAGTCCACCCGTCCCCTTAATCCACCTGTCCCTGTAGTCCACCTGTCCCCGTAGTCCGCCCGTCCCCATAGTCCACCTGTCCCTGTAGTCCACCTGTCCCTGTAGTCCACCCGTCCCCTTAATCCACCTGTCCTTGTAGTCCACCTGTCCCAGTAGTCCACCTGTCCCTGTAGTCCACCTGTCCCCGTAGTCCACCTGTCCCTGTAGTCCACCCGTCCCCTTAATCCACCTGTTCGTGTAGTCCACCTGTCCCAGTAGTCCGCCTGTCCCTGTAGTCTACCTGTCCCCGTAGTCCACCTGTCCCTATAGTCCACCCGTCCCCTTAATCCACCTGTCCCTGTAGTCCACCTGTCCCTGTCCCCATAGTCCACCTGTCCCTGTAGTCCACCCGTCCCCTTAATCCACCTGTCCCTGTAGTCCACCTGTCCCAGTAGTCCGCCTGTCCCAGTAGTCCACTTGTCCCTGTAGTCCACCTGTCCCCGTAGTCCGCCCGTCCCCGTAGTCCACCTGTCCCTTAACAGAGGAGGAGAGGAGAAAGAAGAACAAGAACAAGGAGGAGACAAAGAAAACAAGGAAGGAGAATAAGAAGGAAAAGAAAGAGGAGCAGGAGGAGGAGAAGCAGGAGCAGAAGGAGAAGCTCCTCACCTCGAAGCAGAAGTCCTGTCCCAGGATGCTGCTGTGCAGCGGCTTGATCAGCACCTCCTCCTCCAGGCTCAGATCCAGAGCCTCCAGCGCGCTGCCGGGGCTCAGCAGGGACTCGTGGGAGGAGGCCTCCTTCAGCTGGGGGAGGCCCCGGGACCTAGGGGGAGGAGGAGGAGCATGTGAGGAGGTGAAGGAGAACGTTAGGAGAAGGGGACATCACCTCATGACATCATCTCATGACACCATCTCATGACGTCATCACATGACTTCCCCACATGACATCATCTCATGACGTCACCTCATGACGTCATCACATGACTTCCCCACATGACATCACCTCATGACATCACCTCATGACATAATCTCATGACATCACCTCATGACGTCATCTCATAACATCACCTCATGACATCACCACATAACATCATCGCATGACATCACCTCATGACATCATCACATGACATCACCTCATGACATCATCTCATGACATAATCTCATGACATCACCTCATGATGTCATCTCATGACATAATCTCATGACGTCGCCTCATGACATCACCTCATGACATCATCTCATGACGTAATCTCATGACTTCCCCACATGACATCACCTCATGACATCATATCATGACATCATCTCATGACGTCACCTCATGACATCACCTCATGACGTCACCTCATGACATATCATGACATCACCTCATGACGTCATCTCATGACGTCATCACATGACTTCCCCACATGACATCATCTCATGATGTCACCTCATGACATCACCTCATGACATCATCTCATGACGTAATCTCATGACATCACCTCATGACATCACCTCATGACGTCACCTCATGGCATCACCTCATGACATCTCATGACATCACCACATAACGTTAGCACCTCATGACGTCATCTCATGACATCACCTCATGACGTCATCTCATGACATCATCTCATGACATCATCTCATGACGTCATCTCATGACATCACCTCATGACATCACCTCATGACATCATATCATGACATCATCTCATGACGTAATCTCATGATGTCACCTCATGACATCACCTCATGACGTCACCTCATGACATCACCTCATGACATATCATGACATCACCTCATGACGTCATCTCATGACGTCATCTCATGACACCATCTCATGACGTCATCACATGACATCATCTCA
>CM070098.1:22481315-22551315 GCA_036178185.1 Liparis tanakae
ATAACTTTATAACTTTAAATAGTTTACACGTTTTATTACTTTTGTACATTTTATTACTTTTGTAATGTATCATTACTTTTGTACTTTTTAATACATTTGTACTTTTCATTACTTTGGTACTTTTCATTACTTTTGTACTTTTTATTACTTTTGTAATTTATCATTACTTTTGTACTTTTATTACATTTGTACTTTTCATTATTTTTGTACTTTTTATTACTTTTGTAATTTATCATTACTTTTGTACTTTTATTTACGTTTTAATTTTTTTTCTTTTATTATTTTTTATAACTATTAATTTGCATTATTTTACAGGGGTATTGCTCGAATAACTGTTATATGTTTCCAGTTACAAGCACTCAAAAAACGATGCTGAGAGGTGACAAATTTAAATATGGTTTGATACATTTAATTAAATCAATTACATAAATGAACATATGTATATTTAATGGGTGTGACACAAACATAACTTGTATCTTTCCACATTATCAAATGATTACTATTTTTATGGAATAAATAATGACTGGTTTCCTATGGAGCAAACTTCAAATCCGCTTAAACTTGTTCAAATTTAAAAGCCTACAATATCAGCAAACATTACAGCTAAAGACAAAATTCCCCCTTTATAATATTGACAAAAGTGTTAGCTGTAACTTTATAATTCAGCGTCTTTTCATATCTCATATAGTTATTTAATTGTTACCATTTTAGTTTTATGTGTTTTTCCGCTCCTCCTGGAGTTTTCACTGAGTGTGTGTGTGGAAGTCTAGAGCTGTAATGTCATCGCTAGATTGCAGTGCTGCTTCAGAATCTTGCGGAAAAAAGATGTGTATATCGTCACTACGGCCACAATTCTTACTTTATAGGCATCACTTTTTGATAAAGTAGTAGGGAATCCTGTGCTTGTCGTAGACATGTGACTGTGGAATCCAACAGTTTGCCAGATGTTTCTAGAGAAGCCATAACGAGGGGAGAAGTCCGGCTTTCTCCTCACTCATCTCCATTGAAAACCTGACGACATTTTAACTTTTTTCAAGGAAACAGGAACATTTTCTGAACTGCAATTAAACTCTAATTTCTAAACCTAAAAAACATTTAAGGACATGTACACGTTCACAAAAGCCTCGTGCATCTCTTAATGTAAACAAACTAGGATCAGAGTTATGGTTCTCTGTCAAATCCAAAGGTTTCAACAGGTTGCTTTCGTCAGATTCAGAGCTGTCTCTCACTCACACAGGTGTTTCATGTTAGGCTAATCAGAGGCGGATCTCACACACACACTCTTGTTTACGATAAATTGCAAGCCACACACAACGTTTGTGTGTGCGTGTGTGGCTGTGTTTACGTGTTTGTCTTTAATGGAGAGATATGCAGGTTCTCTATCATGGCTCTTTGGCGCCATCGGGTCTCTTCCGGCCGTCCTGTCGTATGTTTTGCTCGTTTATTATGATTTGTGGTAATTGATATCATTTCTGTTTTGATATGTTTAGAGGCTGACGTGTGGGTGTCGTCGGCAGGTATGTGTTCTTCCTTTGTTTCATTTGAGAATTTCCGCTGGGTCACTGAGTCAGTTGTTTGTTTTGTCCACTAGGGGTAGCTGTCTCCCCCTTTTTGCCAATGTATATATAACGTAGTCCTGTTGGGACACAAGAGTTTTGTATTTGTGAGGAGGCTGACGTGTGGGTGTCATCGGCAGGAATAAAACTTGGAAAAGAAATCTACAGACTGGACTTCTTCACGCCCATTCCATATACGTTACATAGGAAAAACCCTGATATATATAAATACATATACACATACATATATATATATAAATACATATATATATATATAAATACATATATATATTTAAATACATATACATACACATATGTATATGTATTTAAATGCATATATACACATATATATATATATATATATATATATACACACACACACACATATATATATATATATATATATATATATTTAAATACATATACATATATATATACACACACATATATAGAGTAGAGCACAACACACCGGGAGCAGAGCGGACCAATTAGGCTCTAGACATGTTGGACCCGCCCAGCTCATTTGCATATGAGGACATAAATACAGCATGAAGAAATGTAGAAATAGATTATTTAATGATGTCCTGTTGAGGTATAACTTATATTTACTTATACTTAAGTTAACATAGTATACATGTATACTACATGTAGTATAAACATAGTATAAAGGTAAAGTAAATAGTGTCCATGTAGTCATAGTAACCCCCTTCTTACCGAGCATGGCAGTGACGCCCTCTGGTGGGAACTCTGTGAACTGACCCTCTGAGGGGACGCTGACGGTCCTCCGGAGGCTCCGCCCCTTTGAAGAGTCAGTGGGGCCCTGGGCCTCGGCTGCAGCCTGGGGGGGGGTAGACTTTAAGGAGTGTCCCCATGTATTTAAAGGACACGTCTGATGTTCCTCGTGGGCCGTGACCTCTGACCTCGTGGTCCCGCTGCAGCAGGATGAGCTGGCTGTCCGTCAGCAGGCACAACTTCCTGTTCCACACGCCGCCGCACGGGCTCTGGCCGCAGGAGAAGCGGTGAGCCGGAGGGCCTCTGACGTCTGAGGAGAGAGACATCCCATAATAACCAGGCCCTCAGACAGACATCCCATAATAACCAGGCCCTCAGACAGACATCCCATAATAACCAGGCCCTCAGACAGACATCCCATAATAACCAGGCCCTCAGACAGACATCCCATAATAACCAGGCCCTCAGACAGACATCCCATAATAACCAGGCCCTCAGACAACCTCACGGGACACAGGATGTTTACTCATGTGAGGCTCTCTGTATCTTTGGACGCCTCATTGGACGAGAGCCCCGTGACGTCATCCCCCCCCCTCTGACTCATGTAGAGATCATGTCACTAGGAGGTGCAGTTCTCATGTCGACCTGCAGGGGGAGCTGTGGCTCCAAACCTCCACGAGATCAGCTGCTCGGCACTAGGAGGATAAACAGTGTGTGTGTGTGTGTGTGTGTGTGTGTGTGTGTGTGTGTTTGTGTGTGTGTGTGAGTGTGTGTGTGACACACTCACACCTTAAATCTGTGAAACTTTGGTAACTGAGGTCAAAGGTCACGCATGTAGGCGAGCTGCAGGACGGTGCTCAGAAGCAGCTGAGGAGGGTGAGGGTTCTATTCCTGGTGCATACTGAGGGGGGGGGGGGGGTAGGGGGGGGCACAGCTGCTTAGGCCCAACAGGAAGAGGAGGAGAAGAAGAAGAAGAAGAAACCTTTTTCTCTCTTTGCAAATCTATTATATGTGTATTCTATATTTATTAGATTTGAAGAATATAAAGTTTGTTCCACGCAGACAGTGAATTACCTCTGAAGTGGGCGGAGCTTCCGGCGCTCTGTTGGCTTCCTGTTTCTATTTCTTTGAGCAAGAAACAAACAATGGTCTCTCTCTCTCTCTCTCTCTCTCTCTCTCTATGGCAACCAGTAAACAAAGCAGGAACACATGACATCACTGCTTTATCAAGATTGGGTAGGGGGCGGGGCTAAACCACAGACAACAGAGAGGGGCGTGTCCCTGAGAGCAGATAACACACACACAGAGACACACACACACACACACACACACACAGAGACAAGACTTGAAACTAGAGACATGAACTCATGTTTACTGAGGGAAGTAGAGTCACTTCATGGACCCCCTGGTGGTCAGGAGAGAGAAGGCAGCTTTAACACACGGAGCATAGGCTTCTATACAACCAGTAATCTGAGCTCTCTGGGTCTGCAGACTCACACCTGAGGACAGGAAGTCCACCTGAGGACAGGAAGTCAACCTGAGGACAGGAAGTCAACCTGAGGACAGGAAGTCCACTCATCCTGACTCTCCTATACAACCACAGATAAAAACTATTCAGACTCTACCACTGACATACTCATGATGCGTTCAGGCTCTGCTCAGTGAACATGAGATCTGGCAGTGCGTTCTTCTTGAGGAAGTGTTATTCCCTCTTTGCTTTTCAAAATAAAGGTATTGAGTCTCTGTGGAACCAGAACCATCAGGACCAGAATAACTCATGAGGAGTTCAAGGAGCCTTGTGGTCACATGACTGCTGGTCTCACATGAACTCACTATGACGTCATAGTTTCACCAGGAGCTCCAACTTAAAGTCTTTGATCTGATCAACAGATTAAGAGATTTAAATGAGACGTTTCTGATGAAAGTTAAAGCTTTTTCTGACCAGCACTTCTCACGTGATGCGTTCAAGGACCATCTGAAACATAAACATATACATAGTATATCTTATTTTGGGTGCTTTTGTTGCTGATGAATTGGACTAGAACTTTCGTTCTGCTGGCTAATGAACTATTAAAGTTGTTGTGTTGTCCTTTAAAGTTTCAGACCCTCAAAGTGGTCTTGTAGACCGTGACCTCTGACCTCTCTGGAGGTGTCCACCTCCTCTCTGCTTTGCGCGTGCGTGTGTGCGTGCTGGTCTTACCGTAAACCCGGAGCCATCCCTGCTGCTGGCACACGGAGTCCGCCAGGATCCGCTCCAGCAGCGGGTCCAGCAGGCTCGGTCCGCCGGGCGGAGAGTCCACGTCGCCCGGGTCCGGCTCCATAGCCACACTTCAGAAGCGACCCGGCAGAAGGGCACGTGCACCCGGCGGGCGCGAGGTCGCGGTAACTCGGTAAAAGTCGGTGTTCGTTAGCCGGTAGCCGCCGCGGGGCCGCGCCGCGTTCACGAGGCCGACCGCCGGCCGGGACTCCGCGCTCCTTCGTCCCGGGGAAAGAGCTCCGGGAAGCGGCGGCGGAGCAAGAGTTAGCCGCTGGAAGGGAGGGGGCGCGCGGCGCGTCACCGGCTGAGTCCACTCTCCACCGGGCACGAGCCTGCGACCGGGCGCGCGCACGAGCGAGAGGACGGGCGAGAGCGCGCGCCAAAGTCTGGAGAAGTGGGAGAAGTACTCAGGTCCTGTACTGCAGTACAAGTACCTGTACCTAGTACTACACAGTACTAGTACTTGTACTACACAGTACAAGTACTAGTACCACCCTGTAAATGTACTCTGTGACAGTCCAGGTACTAGGACCACCTGTGGTCCTCCAGCAGGGGGCGCTGCTGGACTCTCTGGTGAGGACGTTCAGGAAGTGGAGCAGAGGTAGCCAACACGGGGCCCGCGGGCCGCTGGTCGCCCGCCCGGCATGTCATGGTTTAAAATAATCAACATTGAGCCCCGTCAAAAAGAGAGAAAAAGAACATATCCCCCGGGCACTAGGACCTGGGGGAGGCTGCTGCGTGGCTCTCTCAAAGAGCCAGATGACAGCCAATGAGCTGAGCTGAAAGTCAAGATGCACCAGGTGACCTGAACACCAGGTAGTGACAGAGGGTCGTAGTGTTGAGGAGTCATGTTGTTCTCCATTGAAGGGTAAAGACACTGAACTAGTTCATCGTCATCTCAGTGAGCCAGAGAGCAGAGGTCATCGTCATGGTGATGACATCTCTCTCTGACACGTGTCTCCTCAAGGTCATCGTCATGGTGATGACATCTCCCTCTGACGTGTCTCAATGGATCCAGGGCTCTAAGAGGAGAGGCGGAGCTAAATGCCCTCTGCTTATCCCTGGCAGTGGGAGGGGCCTGTTGTTCTGACATCTGTTCTCCATCAGAACGTTGGCAGAACATCAAAGCCCCGTCGTTACAGAAGCTTCAGGCTTCGTCCAATCACAGGACGTCGTGTGGTGGCTCGTTGTCAAAAGGTGATTCAGGCTAATGTTTTTTGGGAAGTTTATATCAAACAAGTCGCCCTTGGGATGATGTCGTACCCTGAAGTAGCCCTTGTCTTAAAGGTCGGTGAGCCCAGCTCTGGAGGGTCCATTTGGACTCCGTCAGAACCCCTACAAGCCTGAAGACCCCCAGTCCATGAGGACCTCCTCCTGGCAGACCAGGCCTAATGTAGATCTGAACCACAATGGGACAGTCCTGACTCCGCCCTCACAGCTCCAAACCACCCAAGACCACCAGCCCTGATCCCTGGACCCTGAAGCCTGATTTATAGACATGTAGTGGACTAGATTCAGGACTAGTGGACTAGATCTAGGGATAGTGTACTAGATTCAGGACTAGTGGACTAGATCCAGGACTAGTGGACTAGTTTCAGGACTAGTGGACTCGATTCAGGACTTTTAGTGGACTAGATTCAGGACTTTTAGTGGACTAGATTCAGGGCTTGTAGTGGACTAGATTTAGGACTTGTAGTGGACTAGATTTAGGACTTGTAGTGGACTAGATTCAGGACTTTTAGTGGACTAGATTCAGGGCTTGTAGTGGACTAGATTTAGGACTTGTAGTGGACTAGATTCAGGGCTTGTAGTGAACTAGATTTAGGACTTGTAGTGGACTAGATTCAGGACTAGTGGACTAGATTCAGGACTTTTAGTGGACTAGATTTAGGACTTGTAGTGGACTAGATTCAGGGCTTGTAGTGAACTAGATTTAGGACTTGTAGTGGACTAGATTCAGGACTTGTAGTGGACTAGATTCAGGGCTTGTAGTGAACTAGATTTACGACTTGTAGTGGACTAGATTCAGGACTAGTGGACTAGATTCAGGACTTTTAGTGGACTAGATTTAGGACTTGTAGTGGACTAGATTCAGGGCTTGTAGTGAACTAGATTTAGGACTTGTAGTGGACTAGATTCAGGACTTGTAGTGGACTAGATTTAGGACTAGTAGTGGACTAGATTTAGGACTTGTAGTGGACTAGATTTAGGACTTGTAGTGGACTAGATTCAGGACTAGTGGACTAGATTTAGGACTTGTAGTGGACTAGATTCAGGACTAGTGGACTAGATTCAGGACTAGTAGTGGACTAGATTCAGGACTAGTGGACTAGATTCAGGACTTGTAGTGGACTAGATTCAGGGCTTGTAGTGAACTAGATTTAGGACTTGTAGTGGACTAGATTCAGGACTAGTGGACTAGATTCAGGACTTTTAGTGGACTAGATTTAGGACTTGTAGTGGACTAGATTCAGGGCTTGTAGTGAACTAGATTTAGGACTTGTAGTGGACTAGATTTAGGACTTGTAGTGGACTAGATTCAGGACTTTTAGTGGACTAGATTCAGGGCTTGTAGTGGACTAGATTCAGGACTAGTGGACTAGATCTAGGGATAGTGTACTAGATTCAGGACTAGTGGACTAGATCCAGGACTAGTGGACTAGATTCAGGACTAGTGGACTAGTTTCAGGACTAGTGGACTCGATTCAGGACTTTTAGTGGACTAGATTCAGGACTTTTAGTGGACTAGATTCAGGGCTTGTAGTGGACTAGATTTAGGACTTGTAGTGGACTAGATTTAGGACTTGTAGTGGACTAGATTCAGGACTTTTAGTGGACTAGATTCAGGGCTTGTAGTGGACTAGATTTAGGACTTGTAGTGGACTAGATTCAGGGCTTGTAGTGAACTAGATTTAGGACTTGTAGTGGACTAGATTCAGGACTAGTGGACTAGATTCAGGACTTTTAGTGGACTAGATTTAGGACTTGTAGTGGACTAGATTCAGGGCTTGTAGTGAACTAGATTTAGGACTTGTAGTGGACTAGATTCAGGACTTGTAGTGGACTAGATTCAGGGCTTGTAGTGAACTAGATTTACGACTTGTAGTGGACTAGATTCAGGACTAGTGGACTAGATTCAGGACTTTTAGTGGACTAGATTTAGGACTTGTAGTGGACTAGATTCAGGACTTGTAGTGGACTAGATTTAGGACTAGTAGTGGACTAGATTTAGGACTTGTAGTGGACTAGATTTAGGACTTGTAGTGGACTAGATTCAGGACTAGTGGACTAGATTTAGGACTTGTAGTGGACTAGATTCAGGACTAGTGGACTAGATTCAGGACTAGTAGTGGACTAGATTCAGGACTAGTGGACTAGATTCAGGACTTGTAGTGGACTAGATTCAGGGCTTGTAGTGAACTAGATTTAGGACTTGTAGTGGACTAGATTCAGGACTAGTGGACTAGATTCAGGACTTTTAGTGGACTAGATTTAGGACTTGTAGTGGACTAGATTCAGGGCTTGTAGTGAACTAGATTTAGGACTTGTAGTGGACTAGATTCAGGACTTGTAGTGGACTAGATTTAGGACTTGTAGTGGACTAGATTCAGGACTAGTGGACTAGATTTAGGACTTGTAGTGGACTAGATTCAGGACTAGTGGACTAGATCCAGGACTTGTAGTGGACTAGATTCAGGACTCAGACCTCTTCCTGTAGTAAATCTTTTATTATTCAAATGTTAGGTTTGGATTTACAGAGTTCAGTCAGGTCCTCATAGGGCTGTAACCATGACGACAGGATAAACACACACACACACACACACACAGCTGGATCATTATAACTTAAAACACTGTTTATGCATCACGTCTAAACTAAATAATGTCTTCCCCTGCATAATCACCTGTGTGCATGTGTGTGTGTGTATGTGTGTGTATGCTTCAGTACCGACATGAGGAACATTTAGT
This sequence comes from Liparis tanakae, assembly GCA_036178185.1. Lineage (NCBI taxonomy): Eukaryota > Metazoa > Chordata > Actinopteri > Perciformes > Liparidae > Liparis > Liparis tanakae. The sequence goes on from CM070098.1 coordinate 22,489,827, forward strand.
GAAATACGGACCGATTACAACCGACCTCGTCTTAAAGGCACAGTACACGACGTAGAGCTGGTGTGACGCCTGCCTCATCAGAGTATCGCTCTGAGGCGTGTTTACAAGTGTATGACGACAACAACAACAACAACACACCACAGACGTAGGTACTGGTGTGTGTCTCTGGGGTTAGCCGGCGCTTCGTTGTTGTGTCGAGGCATTTCAGTCCTGAATTAGCACATATTTACACAACAACAACAATCCTCACTCTATATGTCACGATAAAAAACATTCACACAAAAATATAACATTTGAAATAATTATTAGCACCAGTGTATCAGATACAAACTATCACTACGCAAAATGTACAACGTTGCATAGTGTTGCGTTAAAAGGAAGATATGAGTGTGTAGAGGAGTGTGTGTGTGTGTAGAGGAGTGTGTGTGTAGAGGCCAGGTGTGTGTAGAGGCCAGGTGTGTGTGTGTAGAGGAGTGTGTGTGTAGAGGAGTGTGTGTGCGTGTAGAGGCCAGGTGTGTGTAGAGGAGTGTGTGAGTGTAGAGGCCAGGTGTGTGTAGAGGAGTGTGTGTGTAGAGGGCCGGTGTGTATGTGTGTATATGTGAGTGTAAGTGTGTATATGTGTGAGTGTAAGTGTGTCTATGTGTGTGTGTATATGTGTATATGTGAGTGTATGTGTGTATATGTGTGTGTGTGTGTGTGTATATGTGAGTGTATGTGTGTATATGTGTGTGTGTGTGTGAATATGTGTGTGTATGAGAGTGTATGTGTGTGTGTGTGTGTATATGTGTGTGTGTGTGTATATGTGTGTATGTGTGTGTATATGTGTGTGTGTGTAGAGGGCCGGTTCCCAGAAGACGTGGCTCTCAGGACCCGTCTACGCCGTGAGGACGCCATGTTCTACACGCCAGAGATGACGTCATCGTGTGGTTACCACGACGACCTCAGCGGTGGAGATGAAGAGCTAACGCTCGTCCTGGAGTCGACTTCTGACCTTTGGGACGAGATCAAAGATCCAAATCTTCTGGGAACGAGACGCCAATCTGGAGGGGGCGGGGCTTAACTCAACGCCATTGAAGAGGAGCGCGAGACGAAGAGGAAGAGGAAGATTCCTTCACGGTGTTGTTTCTGAGAACACGGTTGATTAAACATTACGATAATAACGCAGCACGTTGCCCCCGGGCATGATGGGTAATAAGAGACACTTCCTGTCTGTGCAGTCACGTCGGGGTCGGGTTCTGTTCGGGTTCTGGTTCTGGTCCGAGGTTCTCCATGCTGCTCAGTTCATTCCACCGAAACCACGTCGCTGAACAGCTGCTCCTCTTCCCATAAACAAACAACAACAACAACAACAGCTGCTCCTCTTCCCATAAACAAACAACAACAACAACAGCTGCTCCTCTTCCCATAAACAAACAACAACAACAACAACAGCTGCTCCTCTTCCCATAAACAGACGTGGAGTGAAGACAAGAATCGATACATTGAAACTGTTTTGGTGACGCGTGCGCGCTGCCAGGGGGCGGGGCCGGGGGCGGGCCGGGGGCGGGGCTAGGGCCGCTCCAGGGACGGCGTGTTGAAGCAGCCCTCCGGCAGCGTGTCCTTGATGTCGTTGAGGTTGGCGATGTCGGCGCGGATCTCCCGGATCTGCCGGTCGTAGTCGGTGATCAGGTCCTCCTGCGTCCGCGCCGCGGCGCTCAGCTCACGCAGCTTCCTGTCCAGCTGGCCGCCGCCCACCTGGCCCTGGGCGCGGCGCAGGGACTCGCCCATCTGGTCCAGGCGGCTCAGGTCCACCTGGTCGATGTGACCTGGGGGGGGGGAGACACAGCATGAGGGGGGCCTTCAGGGGGGAGGCCAGGACCAGGACCACGAGACCGGAACCACAAGACCAGAACCACGAGACCAGGACCACGAGACCGGAACCACGAGACCAGGACCATGAGACGAGGACCACGAGACCAGTAAACCAGTCTCCGGTATTTCAAAACGTGTGATCCCGATCAGAATGATCCGGATCACCAGCCCCCCCCCCCCCCAACTAAGACTCCTCTCTGTACTGGTCTTGTTAGACCTTAGTCCTGATAGAGGACTCCTCTCTGTACTGGTCTTGTTAGACCTTAGTGCTGATAGAGGACTCCTCTTTGTACTGGTCTTGTTAGACCTTAGTCCTGATAGAGGACTCCTCTCTGTACTGGTCTTGTTAGACCTTAGTCCTGATAGAGGACTCCTCTCTGTCCTGGTCTTGTTAGACCTTAGTCCTGATAGAGGACTCCTCTCTGTACTGGTCTTGTTAGACCTTAGTCCTGATAGAGGACTCCTCTCTGTACTGGTCTTGTTAGACCTTAGTCCTGATAGAGGACTCCTCTCTGTACTGGTCTTGTTAGACCTTAGTCCTGATAGAGGACTCCTCTCTGTACTGGTCTTGTTAGACCTTAGTGTTTAAATCCTATTTATCAGATCGATCTCAGTTTGTATTTGTAAACGATGAAGCCTCAATGACCACCAACGTTAGTCATGGAGTTCCACAAGGTTCTGTGCTTGGACCAATTCTATTTACCTTATACATGCTTCCTTTGGGCAATATTATCAGGAAACGCTCTATAAACTTTCATTGTTATGCAGATGATACTCAACTATATCTATCGATAAAACCAGAGAGACCAACCAACTCACTAAAATTCAAGATGTCTTAGTGACATAAAAACATGGATGACCGGCAACTTCTTGATGTTAAACTCAGACAAAACCGAAGTCATTCTACCCTGAGCACCTCAGATCAATTATCTGGTGATGTGGTTTCTGTAGGTGGCATTACTCTAGCATCCAACACCACTGTAAAGAACCTCTGTTCTCTTTGATGGGGACTTGTCCTTTAAATCCACCTGAAGAACATCTCAAGGACTGTATTCTTCATCTACGTCAGATTTAGACAATCAGGAACATCTTGTCTCAAAAAGATGCAGAAAAATTGGTTCACGCGTTCGTTAATTCGAGACTGGATTACTGCAACTCCTTATTACCAGGCTGCTCTATAAGTCTCTTAGGTCAACTCCTTATGATCAGGCTGCTCTATAAGTCTCTTAGGTCAACTCCTTATGATCAGGCTGCTCTATAAGTCTCTTAGGTCAACTCCTCATTATCAGGCTGCTTTATAAGTCTCTTAGGTCAACTCCTTATTACCAGGCTGCTCTATAAGTCTCTTAGGTCAACTCCTCATTATCAGGCTGCTCTATAAGTCTCTTAGGTCAACTCCTTATGATCAGGCTGCTCTATAAGTCTCTTAGGTCAACTCCTTATGATCAGGCTGCTCTATAAGTCTCTTATTTGGGAGTTTTTCCTGGTCCGATGTGAGGTTTTGGGTCAGGATGTCTATGTGTACAGATTGTAAAGCACTCTGAGACAAATTTGTAATTTGTGAAACTAGGCTATACAAATAAACTGAATTGAATTTTTTACCTCCATTTTTCACTGTTTTCTGAAAAAGAAAGGAACGTGCAAAGAAGATAAACATGTGTCAAACAGCAGTCTGAGTCTACCTGTGTCAGCTCCAACCTTTCATCTAATCTCCCTCAGATCCTCCTGGAGGGGATCAGGCTAATCCGGATGTTTAGGATCAAACTGATCCGGATCTCCCAATAAAGTTTTGAAACACTCAACAGCGAGTTTAATGTCTAATGTATGTTTAATGTTTAATGTTTTATGTTTAATCCGGATCAAAGGCAGGACGGGATTAACAAATCACAATCTGAATCTTCAGGGTCAGATTTGCTTTGAAACTCACATTTGGGATCTGATCAGGATTTAACCCCCCCCTCACTCCCCCCCCCCCCTCACCCAGCTGGTCCAGCAGCACGGTGATGGTGGTCAGCACCGTCTTCACGGCGCTCTTGGCCTTGCGGGCGTTGTCCTCGGCCTCCTTGGCGTTGTCCGCCGCCTGAGGAGGAAGAGGTAGAGGAGGACGAGGAGGAGGAGGAAGAGGAAGAGGAGGAGGAAGAGGAGGAGGAAGAAGATGAGGAAGAGGAGTCGTCTCGCCGCCCAGCGGACCCCAAGCTCCCTGAAGCTCCTCCTACCATCCCCGCCATCATGGCGTCTTGCTCCGCCTCCTCCTTCTTGCGCTGCAGCTCCCGCTCGGCGCCGCCCAGCCTCTCCATCATGGCGCCCACGTGGCGGTCCAGCTGCCCGGCCTCCTGCAGCGCCGCCTCGGCGTCCATCTTGGTCTGGGCGGAGCCCTGAGGGACACGGCGCCGTCAGGAGGGTTTGGGGGGCCGGCGCCCTGGCCACGCCCCCGACGTACCTTCTGCACGCCGCCGGCGATCTTCTCCGCCTCCTCCGCCTTGTCCTTGGCCTCCCGGGCGTCGGCGGCCGCGTCGCCGAGCGCTGACGCCGCCCGCCGCGTCGCCTGGTCGGCCGCCGCGATGGTGGCGTTGATGGAGGGGATCCTCTTCAGCGCCTCCTCCGCCGCCGTCTTGTTGTCGTTGACCCGCTTGTCGAAGTCTGGAGGAAGGAGCAGCGAGGAGGTCAGAGGTCAGGGAGGAGGTCAGAGGTCAGGGAGGAGGTCAGAGGTCAGAGGTCAGGTACCCCTCAGGTCCTCCAGGATGCTCTCCGCCTCCCTGAAGGTCGTCCGGCCCTTCTTCGCCGCCTCCTCAGCCTGAGCCTTGGCGGCGTCGGCTCGAGCCAGCAGCTGATCGGCAGTCTGTCCCACAGGAAGTGTGTTAGGGTGAGCCAGCGCACAAGCCCCGCCCCCCCCTCCCCCCACATACCTGCTGCTCGCTCCCCGCAGGTCGCCTCAGGGTGGTTCGCGCTCCGTCTTGTCCAGCAGCGCCTCCAAGTCGGCCGCCTCCTTCTGGATCTTCAGCGCCTCGTCCTGAGGAGCAGAGGGCGGGGCCACATGAGGGCGGGGCCACATGAGGGCGGGGCCACATGAGGGCGGGGCCACATGAGGGCGGGGTCACACCTCAGGCACAGGGCGGGGTCACATGAGGGCCGGGGTCACATGAGGGCGGGTCACGGGTCCATGGGCCGGGTCACACGAGGGCGGGGTCACATGAGGGCGGGGTCACATGAGGCGGGGCCACAGGGCGGGGCGGTCACGAGGCGGGGTCACATGAGGCCGGGTCACAGGGCCGGGTCACATGGGGCGGGTCACATGAGGGCGGGGTCACATGAGGCAGGGCGGCACATGAGGGGTCACATGAGGGCGGGGTCACACAAGGGCGGGGTCACATGAGGGCGGGGCCACATAGGGCGGGGCCACATGAGGGCGGGGTCACATGAGGGCGGGGCCACATGAGGGCGGGGCCACATGAGGGCGGGGTCACATGAGGGCGGGGTCACATGAGGGCGGGGTCACACGGGGCCGGGGTCACACGAGGGCGGGGTCACATGAGGGCGGGGTCACATGGGGCGGGGCCACACAAGGGCGGGGTCACACGAGGGCGGGGTCACATGAGGGCGGGGCCACATATGGGCGGGGCCACATGAGGGCGGGGTCACATGAGGGCGGGGTCACATGGGGCGGGGCCACATGGGGCGGGGCCACATGGGGCGGGGTCACATGAGGGCGGGGCCACATGAGGGCGGGGCCACACGAGGGCGGGGTCACAGGGGGTGGGGGCTCTGCGATCCGCGGCTCACCTCCAGCGCCGCCGTGTCCAGCTGCGGGACGCCGGTCAGCGCGGCGAGCGTCTCCACGGCGCGGCGCCCGGCCTCCTCCGCTTCCGCCTGGACCTTGTGGGCCTGCTGCTCCAGGCTCTTGGCCAACGCCGCGGCGTCCTGGTACCTGGGCCACGGGACACGGGCAGGGGTCACGGGGGGTCACAGGGTCACACGCCGCCACACACCGGGTCACGGGGTCACACGCACTTCCTGTTGAGCTGCTCGACCTGGCGCCCCGTGGCGCCCTCGCCCTCCAGCGTGCGCAGCAGCAGCTCGTGGGCGCGGCTCGACGTGGCGTTGGCGTCGCGGGCGATCTTCTCGATCTGGTCGGCCTCCATCTTGTGCCTACGAGACAAAGTTCCTCTGAACTACGGAGCTCCAACAGGAAGCGCTTCCTGTTCCGTGTCTTTCACAATAAAAGCACCGACCTGTCGGCCAGCGCCCGCGCCTCCTCGGCCAGCAGCGTCATGTTGTTGGGGTCCCCGGCGCCGCTCGGAGGCTTGATGTCCTGCAGAGAGACGGCGTCGGTCAACGAGCTCTCGGCACGCCGCCGCCGCCGCCGGGCGCCACTCACCACTTTGCCCACGGCGTCCTTGGCCTTGTCCAGCTCCTGGCGGGCGCGGTCGATCAGGTCCTCGGCGTCGCGCGCCCGGAGGCGGGCGTGGTCGGCCTGCGTGCCGGTGGCGTCCACCGTGCCGCGGATGCTCTGCAGCCGGTTCCACTGCGTGGTCAGAGAGCCGTTGATGGCGCCCAGGCGCTCCAGCAGGCCGCGGTCCACGTCTATAGGGAAAGGTCGAAGGTCAGCGGCGTGAACTCGGGGTCGAGCCGGCTCCTCTGCAGCGGGTGACCCCGTGACCTTTGCTGGCCCGCGCCTCCTGCAGCAGCTCCTCCACGGCCTTCTCCGCCTCCCGCAGCCGCTCCTCGAAGGCGTGGTCGCTGACGGCGTCCTGACCCGAGCCCAGCTGGTCCACCAGCGTCTGCAGGTCCTGCAGCTTCTGCCTCTGCTGGTTCACCTGCACAGAGCGCCACGCAGAGCGCCACGTCAGACAGAGCGCCACGCAGAGCGCCACGTCAGGCCGCGCCCCCCCCGGTGCTCACCTTGTCCCGCACCAGGCTGTAGCAGGACGGACACTGCTGGCAGCCCGGCGCCGAGCGGTTGTAGAAGAAGTTCTCCTCACACATGTCACAGCGAGCGCCCACGAAGCCACGGAGGCACTCGCAGCGCCCGTCGTCCTGGCACTGAGCGGCCCGCGAGCCCTCAAGGTCACAGTCACAGGCTGGGGGGCACAGGGGTCACAGGGGTCACACAGGGGTCACACAGGGGTCACACAGGGGTCACACAGGGGACACACACACACTCACGTTTGCATCCAGACGAGCTGAAGCCGAAGAAGTTGACCTCGCAGCGCTCGCAGTGCGTCCCGGTGACGCCGGGCTGACACTCGCACTGCCCCGACGTGATGTCACACTGACCGTTGGTAGAGCCAATCGGATTGCAGTTGCACCTGTGGAGGTGAAGTGGGAGGAGCCGATTAAAAAAACCCAAAGAAAGCAGGGCGTGGTTACAAGGTGGGCGTGGTTATGAGGTTGGCGTGGCGCTCACCGCTCACAGCCGCTGGCGCTCTGCAGGTTGAAGAAGCCGGGCTGGCAGGCGCCGCAGTCACGCTGAGCCACGTTGGGGAGGCACTCGCACTGACCGGTGACCTGAGAGCAGCCGGGCCGCCCGGCCACCGAGCCCAACGGGGAGCAGGAGCAGGCTGAGGGCACACGAGATGTCACACGAGATGTCAGACGAGATGTCAGACGAGATGTCAGAGACGAGATGTCAGAGACGAGATGTCAGACGAGATATCAGAGACGAGATAGTAGAGACGAGATATCGGAAACGAGATAGACAAGATATCAGAGACGAGATAGTAGAGATGAGATAGTAGAGACGAGATATCAGAGGTGATATAGTAGAGACGAGATATCAGAGACGAGATAGTATACGAGATATCAGAGACGAGATAGTAGAGATGAGATATCAGAGACGAGATAGCAGAGATGAGATAGTAGAGATGAGATAGAGACGAGATATCAGAGACGAGATAGTAGAGACGAGATATCAGAGACGAGATAGTAGAGACGAGATATCAGAGGCGAGATAGTTGAGACGCGATAGTAGAGACGAGATAGTAGAGACGAGATATAAGAGACGAGATAGCAGAGACGAGATAGTAGAGACGAGATATCAGATGATATAGTAGAGACGAGATAGTAGAGACGAGATATCAGAGACGAGATAGGAGAGATGAGATAGAGAAGAGATATCAGAGACGAGATATAGACGAGATATCAGACGAGATAGTAGAGAAGAGTTATCAAAGACGATATAGTAGAGACGAGATGGTAGGGATGGGATATCAGAGACGAGATAGTAGAGATGAGATAGAGACGAGATATCAGACGAGATAGTAGAGACGAGATATCAGAGACAAGATAGTAGAGACGAGTTATCAAAGACGAGATGGTAGAGATGATATAGAGACGAGATATCAGAGACAAGATAGTAGAGACGAGATATCAAAGACGAGATAGTAGAGACGAGATAGTAGAGATGTGATAGAGACGAGATATCAGAGACGAGATATCAGACGAGACAGTAGAGAAGAGTTATCAAAGACGAGATAGTAGAGACGAGATGGTAGGGATGGGATATCAGACGAGATAGTAGAGATGAGATAGAGACGAGATATCAGACAAGATATCAGAGACGAGATAGTAGAGATGAGATAGAGACGATATATCAGAGACGAGATAGAGACGAGATATCAGACGATATATCAGACGAGATAGTAGAGAAGAGTTATCAAAGACGAGATAGTAGAGACGAGATGGTAGGGATGGGATATCAGAGATGAGATAGTAGAGATGAGATAGAGACGAGATATCAGACGAGATAGTAGAGACAAGATATCAGATGATATAGTAGAGACGAGATATCAGAGACGAGATAGTAGAGATGAGATGGAGACGAGATATCGGAGACGAGATATCAGACGAGATATCAGAGACGAGATATCAGACGAGATAGTAGAGACGAGATGGTAGGGATGGGATATCAGAGACGAGATAGTAGAGATGAGATAGAGACGAGATATCAGACGAGATAATAGAGAAGAGTTATCAAAGACGAGATGGTAGAGACGAGATATCAGAGACGAGATAATAGAGACGAGATATCAGAGATGAGATATGTTAAGAATATAAAAATGCAGAGACAATATATCAATCAACACTTTACTGAATGAGACCTGGACGGGGACCCCCCCCTCTTACCGGCGCACTTGTCGGCGGCGCTGCCGGCCATGGCGTTGCCGTAGAAACCGTCCCTGCAGCGGTCGCAGAAGAAGCCGGCCGTGTGGTGGATGCACTTCAGGCACTCGCCCGTCTCGCGGTCGCAGTTGCCCACGGCGTTGGGGTCGATGTTGTCGCTGCACTTGCAGGCGCGGCAGGCGCGGAGCGGCCCGGCGGCGCCCAGCGGGTCGCCGAAGAACCCGTCGTCACAGAGCTCACAGCGCTTCCCTGAGGGAGGAGAGGAGTAAAGGACTTCTCTCTGTACTGGTCTTGTTAGACCTTAGTGCTGATAGAGGCCTCCTCTATGTACTGGTCTTGTTAGACCTTAGTGCTGATAGAGGACTCCTCTCTGTACTGGTCTTGTTAGACCTTAGTGCTGATACAGGACTCCTCTCTGTACTGGTCTTGTTAGACCTTAGTGCTGATAGAGGACTCCTCTCTGTACTGGTCTTGTTAGACCATAGTGCTGATAGAGGACTCCTCTCTGTACTGGTCCTGTTAGACCTTAGTGCTGATAGAGGACTCCTCTCTGTACTGGTCTTGTTAGACCTTAGTGCTGCATTCGACACCATTGACCATAACATCCTATTACAGAGACTGGAGCAGTCGATTGGTATTTCAGGCACCGCCCTAAGTTGGTTTAAATCCTATTTATCAGATGGATCTCAGTTTGTATTTGTAAACGATGAAGCCTCGATGACCACCAACGTTAGTCACGGAGTTCCACAAGGTTCTGTGCTTGGACCAATTCTATTTACCTTATACATGCTTCCTTTGGGCAATATTATCAGGAAACGCTCTATAAACTTTCATTGTTATGCAGATGATACTCAACTATATCTATCGATAAAACCAGAGGAGACTAACCGACTCACTAAAATTCAAGCATGTCTTAGTGACATAAAAACATGGATGACCGGCAACTTCTTGATGTTAAACTCAGACAAAACCGAAGTAATTCTACCCGGCCCTGAGCACCTCAGAGATCAATTATCTGGTGATGTGATTTCTGTAGACGGCATTACTCTAGCATCCAACACCACTGTAAAGAATCTCGGCGTTATCTTTGATCGGGACTTGTCCTTTAACTCCCACATAAAGCAAATCTCAAGGACTGCATTCTTCCATCTACGTAATATTTCAAAAATCAGGCACATCTTGTCTCAAAAAGATGCAGAGAAATTGGTTCACGCGTTAGTTACTTGAGACTGGATTACTGCAACTCCTTATTATCAGGCTGCACTAATAAATCTCTTAGGTCCCTCCAGTTGATCCAGAATGCTGCAGCTCGTATTCTCACTAAACTAAGAACAGAGATCACATGACTCCTGCACTAGCTGCTCTGCACTGGCTCCCTGTAAAATCAAGAATCACTTTTAAAATTCTTTAAAAACTTACAAAGCCTTAATTGGTGATGCACCATCATATCTTAAAGAACTTGTAGTACCGTATCGCCCCACCAGAGAGCTGCTCACTAAATGCGGGGCTACTTGTAGTTCCGAGAGTCTTAAAATGTAAAATGGGAGCCAGAGCCTTTAGTTATCAAGCTCCTCTTTTATGAACCAGCTCCACCTTCAGTCCTGGAGGCAGACACAGTCACCACCTTCAAGAGTAGACTGAAGACTTTCCTCTTTGACAGAGCTGATAGTCAGGGCTGAGTCAGGTTCACCTGGTCCACACCTGGAGATGCTGCTAGAGGCTGATAGCTGCTGGGGATGTTTAGGATGCACTGAGCACCTCTCTCCTCTTCTCTTTCTCCTATGGATGAATCTTCATCTCTCCATCACACATGACTAACTCTGCTTCTCCCCGGAGTCCTTCTGACTTCACGTCTCATGGGGTCATGTGACCCTCTGAGACGGCATAGATCCATCTGCTGATGGACCATCCATGGTTGGATCCTGAGTTCCTGTCACCAGCTGTACCACTGCCCTGCTGGGACTCCGCCCACTGTAGAGACTCCGCCCACTCCTCCACTTGGGAGGTCTCCAAACTCTCCATCGTGGAATATGCCTAAATATGAACTATTGATAAACTCTGTCAGATTCCTTGAATGTATTTTAACTCTAAATCTCTTCTGGTCACATGACATCTATTGTTCTGTCCATCCTGGAGAGGGATCCTCCTCTGTTCTCTCCTGAAGGGTTCTTCCCTTTTTCCCCCCTGAAGGGTTATTTGGGAGTTTTTCCTGGTCCGATGTGAGGTTTTGGGTCAGAGATGTCTATGTGTACAGATTGTAAAGCACTCTGAGACAAATTTGTAATTTGTGAAACTGGGCTCTACAAATAAACTGAATTGAATTGAATTGAGTGTGAGTGCTCCCAGAGGTCACATGTGAAGGTCTAAAACAACTACAATATAACCAACATAATTAAAATATTAAATATAACTACAATATTAAAGCTGCTAGCAGCGGTGAACGGGTCCTCGCTCGCCCACGCCGGTCGGGGACGCCGGCGAGTCGCCGGCCTGCTCGGCCGAGGGCGCGCCGATCGGACTCGACTCGGGCCGCGACTCGTGACGAGCGAGAGGAGTTTGGGGCGGATTGGACAAAGTCCAGATTAGCCGTTAGCTTGCGCTTTAACCGCGTGAATATATTCACGCGTCGCGTGTCCCTACGTGAAGTGTAGACCACGGCGTGTAAATTCAATGTAAAGAAAAAAATGGATAAAAAAAAAAGGCGTCTTGTCTTGGAATCAAACCAGCAACTCCAGCATTAGTCAGTCACTTATCATGCTGAGCTAGAGGCTTTGCTGGAAGGAGGCATCCGGAGGCGCCCCAACTATTTGGGATTGGACAAATTAGAGTTTTTTTCTGGTAAATGTGTTAATTAGAGTTTTTTTTCTGGTGAATGTGTTCAGGCCTATCGTGAAAGTGAATCATTTATGGTTCTTTTACTTCATAAATAGTTGTTCCTACCAAATTTGTCCGTTTTTGGCGTTTGACTTTTTTTATCGTTTTGGGCCGATTTGGCCATTTTCCACTTTTTTCCAACTGTCGAGTTCTACCAGAAAACGCTAACGGAATTGTCTCAAAATTGGTGAATGTGTTCAGGCCTTGACTGGCATTACACTAGATTTTTGTAAAACATATCTGATGAGTGTAAGCTATAGTTTTTAAGATGAACAAATTACAAATATTGGCAGTCAAAAAGTGGGCATTTCCTACGGACTAAAAGTCTTTTTTTTTTCCTGATTGTAATATATTCAGGTCTTGAGATTCTAACAAACCTATTTTTAACGAATTCCGTTAGCGTTTTGTGGGTCTAATGGCCGTTTGAAAAAAGTGGAAAATGGCCAAAAACGCAAAAATACGGGCAAAACGGCCAAAACCGGTCAACTTTGGTGAATATTTGTGGCACCAATTAAAGTTCAAATTGCACAAAATTTGCATCGAATGTTCCAGACGCCATTCTGCACATATCCTGACTGTCTGTTATTTTTTTTGACCAATAGTGTTGAAGTTATAAGCATTACAAAACGGGACACACCCCTAAAATGTTCGTCGGGCTATAGATGCTTACCACTATGATCAATTTGAAAAAAGACGATATATCGCAGATGATATAGCTTCACTTATCATTATCTCAAATGGGTTTGTTAACATTGGACCTATCGTTTAGGTTCAGTGGTCACTTTTGTATTTTTCACAAAAATCAAAATGCGAAAAATTAAAGTAGGCGGAGCTTAGGGTCCTGAGAGGCTTTTTGTAGAGCAGGTCCTAGAGGTCTGTTTTTTAAGTCAATCGGACATTGTGGGTGAGGGGCGTCACCGGTCAAACTTATAGGTGGCGCTAGAGAGCAATTTTGAGGTCAGTGTTGAAACCTAAGTTTCAACAATCCTGACAAGCATGCCAAATGTGGCGAGTTTTGGGATATGATGCGTACCCCCAATATGCGCCCAAAGAGTAAAAATAAAAATCCAGTATAATAATTAAAGCTGCTAGCAGCGTTGAACGGGTCCTCGCTCGCCCACGCCGGTCGGGACGCCGGAAGTCGCCGCCTGCTCGCCGAGGGCGCCGATCGGACTCGACTCGGGCCGCGACTCGTGACGAGCGAGAGGAGTTTGGGGCGGATTGGACAAAGTCCAGTTCAGCCGCTAGCTTGCGCTTTAACCGCGTGAATATATTCACGCGTCGCGTGTCCCTACGTGAAGTGTAGACCACGGCGTGTAAATTCAATGTAAAAAAGAAAGCGATAAAAAAAGACATCTGGTCTCGGACCTTAGCTGTAGACCTTACTGGTTTACAGTTATAGGCCTTACTGGTTTACAGTTATAGACCTTACTGGTTTACAGTTATAGACCTTACTGGTGTACAGGCATCCGGAGGCGCTCACAATATTTGGGACGGGACAAATTAGGGGCGGGTTAGGTTAGGTTAGGTTACTTTATTAGTACCCGTAGGTAGACTTGTTTTGCAGTATCAAATCAAAAGACAGTACGAAACAGAAATGAGGCGTCCATCTGGACATACAAACACAAACAACCAGACAAACATGATAAAAGTACGTAAGTTAAGATCCGATCATTGCTGCTGTAATTATGATAACAATGTGTTCCCCTGCGTCATGGCCGCTGGAACAAAGCTGGTTCTATAGCGCTTGGTTCTGAATCGTGGTGTAAAGACCTCCGTCTGGAGGGGAGGAGTTGAAGTTCCCTGTGCAAGGGGTGGGAAGTGTCCTTTAAGATGGAGCCGGTTAGACGTTGGATCTGATGTACAGGGACTCTGGACTGAGTTGTGTCTCACCAATCAGCTTGCTGGACCATTTAACTATCTGAACCAGAGAGGTTCTGTTCTTAAAGATACATTTCCAAACCATGAGACCAAAGAAAAAGATCAAATAGATTCAATAAAAGCACGATAAAATAAGGTCATCATGGCTTTGTTAATGTGGAAGTGGGACAGTTTCCTTAAACAAAACAAACGCTGGTGCCCCTTCTTGCACACGGCTTCACAGTTTGCTTCAAAGTTCATTTTTGAGTCAATAATTTTCCCAGATATTTATAAGATTGCACACATTCAACAGTCTGACCCTTGATGCATGTGGCTTCATGTGTGTGGGCATGTCTTCTAAAATCAATGATCATATCTTTAGTTTTTGATATATTTAATTGTAGATATGACTCTTCATACCACCTCACAAAGTCCTGGATGACTGGACCGTGGCTGGTCTCATCGTCCCTGAGCCGACTGACTATGACTGAATCATCTGCAGATTTTAAAATGCTGATATTATCAAGCATATATTGAAGGAAGTCCAGTTGAGCCAGTAGGTGGCGCTTTGAGTCTGTGAACATATCCATGCACCCTTGAAGCGTCGACGTCATGTAAATTAAATGTAAAAAGAAACGATAACATTATTTTTGCCTTAGCCTGGAATCAAAAGCAGGTCTCTGTGTCACTAGGCAACCACATGTTGCTCTGTACACCTTATTAGAGGTAATTGCATCAGCTGTAGGGGGTAACATTATTGTAAAAGTGAAAAATGTATGGTGCTTTTACTTCATAAATAGGTGTTCCTCTCAAAAATGAGTTTTTTTTTCTGGTGAAGGTGTTCAGGCCTGTCGTGAAAGTGAATAATGTATGGTTATTTTACTTAATAAATAGGTGTTTATATCAAATTTGGCAGTTTGGGGCGTTTTGGGCCTTTTTTAGTTTTTTTGGCCGATTTGGCCATTTTCCACTTTTTTCCAACTGTCGTTCTACCAGAAAACGCTAACGGAATTGGCTCAAAATTGGTGAATGTGTTCAGGCCTTGACTGGCATTACACTTGATTTTTGTAATACATATCTGAGGAGTGGAAGCTATAGTTTTTAAGATGAATAAATTACAAAAATTGGCGGTCAAAAAACGCATTTCCTACTGACGAAAAGTCATTTTTTTCCCCGTATTAGTATATTCAGGTCTTGAGATTCTAACAAACCTATTTTGAGCTGATTCTGTGGCCGTTTTGTGGGTCTAATGGCCGTTTGAAAAAAGTGGAAAATGGCCAAAAACGGGCAAAACCGGCAAAACCGGCCAACTTTGGTGAATATTTGTGGCACCAATTAAAGTTCAAATTGCACGAAATTTGCATCGAATGTTCCAGACGCCATTCTGCACATATCCTGACGGTCTGTAATTTTTTTTGACCAATAGTGTTGATGTTATAAGCATTACAAAACGGGACACGCCCCTAAAATGTTCGTCGGGCCATAGATGCTTAACATAATCTTTTTTTTCTAAAAAGATGATATATCCCAGATGATATAGCTTCACTTATCATTATTTTCAATGGGTTTGTTAATATTGGACCCATCGTTTAGGTTCGGTGGTCATTTTTGTGTTTTTCACATTATTCAAAATGGTGGAAAATGAAAGTAGGCGGAGCTTAGGGTCATGAATTGCTTTTTTGTAGAGCAGGTCCTAGAGGAACTGTAAAAAAAAAAGCTAGTCATTTGAACATACTGGATGAGGGTGTCGCCGGTGAAACTTGTAGGTGGCGCTAGAGAGCAATTTTTGAAAGCCGCATTTCGAGGTCTATGTCATCTGGCTATTTTCAACAATCCTGACACACTTGCCAAATTTGGTGAGTTTTGGGATATGATACGTGCCCCCAATATGCCCCCAATGTAGAAAAATAAGAAGCGGAATAATAAGAACTCCAGCAATTTCATTAGGGGCCTCCTCTCGGACAGCTTCGCTGTCGCTCGGACCCTAATGACCAAAATATTAAATATAACCAAAATATTAAATGCACAGATCTCAGATCAGTCTCTGATGTTATGACCGAAATAAACTGAAGATCTGGATTAATCGCAGTGTGTGTGTGTGTGTGTGTGTACCTGTGGTCCCTGCGGGGCAGTTGGTGCACACCACCTCTTTGCTCGTGGGCACTACGGCGCAGGTCGCTCCGGCCGGACACGGACACGGCTCGCAGTCGGCTGCCGACCCGCGGCTGGCGTCGCCGTAGAAACCGTCTCTACAGCGCTCACAGCTGAGGCCCGCCGTGTCGTCAGCACAGTCACACGCTCCTGGAGAGAGAGGCGGTCAGGGACCAGAACCAGTAGACCCAGTGGACCCAGCAGACCCAGTAGACCCAGTGGACCCAGCAGACCCAGTGGACCCAGTAGACCCAGCAGACCCAGCAGACCCAGTGGACCCAGCAGACCCAGTAGACCCAGTGGACCCAGATGACCCAGTGGACCCAGCAGACCCAGTGGACCCAGTGGACCCAGTAGACCCAGTGGACCCAGCAGACCCAGTAGACCCAGTGGACCCAGATGACCCAGTGGACCCAGCAGACTCAGTAGACCCAGCAGACCCAGCAGACCCAGCAGACCCAGTGGACCCAGCAGACCCAGCAGACCCAGTGGACCCAGCAGACCCAGTAGACCCAGTGGACCCAGATGACCCAGTGGACCCAGCAGACCCAGCAGACCCAGTGGACCCAGCAGACCCAGTCCTACCCGTGGCGGGGTTGCAGGCCTCGCTGTGCCCGTTGCAGTTGCAGGGCTCACAGGCGCTGAAGGCTCCGAGCTCCTGGCGGGCTCGCCGATATCCCAGAGTGCACTGCTCACAGTGTTGCCCCTGGTAACCCTGAGGACAGGTGCAGCGCTCCACCCAGAGGGCCGGCTCACCTGGAGCCCGCCTGGCCGTTACCAAGGAGACGTCGTCAAGGTAACCGGCGCCTGGGTAAACAGGTTGTTGTTGTTATTATTATTATTATTATTGTGGTTGTGTATCATCATGCTCTTGTGTTGTTATTGTTGTGATGTGTTGTTTATGTTGCTATCCTAGCTGTTGTTTATATTGTTATTGTTGTTATGTTGTTATCCTTGTTGTTGTTTACTCTTCTCGCTGTAGGTGCCTCGGATCTTGATGGCCGTCAGGTTGTGGAGCAGCTTCTGGAAGTCTGGGTGGCTGATGCTCGGCCTCCAGGGGTAGTCAGTGCTGTCATGGAGCCTGAGACACACGGGGACAGGATGAGGACCCCAAGAGGACAGGACGAGGACCCCAAGAGGACAGGACGAGGACCCCAAGAGGACAGGACGAGGACCCCAAGAGGACAGGACGAGGACCCCAAGAGGACAGGACGAGGACCCCAAGAGGACAGGACGAGGACCCCAAGAGGACAGGATGAGGACCCCAAGAGGACAGGACGAGGTCAAACCAAACAGCCAATCACAGATCAGTAATCAAAGCGACCAATCAGGAGAGGCACTCACCTGAACACGTATGTCTGAGCGTTCTCGTTGGGGTAGGCGTTGCCCTGGGCGATGAGGGGCACCGCCACCCGGAGGCCGGCGCCCTCCAGGACCAGGTCCTCCGCCGACAGCCGCGTGTCCCGCCGGTCCACCCGGAACCTCAGGGTCAGGTTCTGACCGTAGCTCAGCAGCTGGTCCCCCAGGAACCGGCCTGAGGACGGCAGGGCGTTGGTTCTGAGGGGCTGCTTGTGTATGTGTGAGAGAGAGAGAGAGAGAGAGAGAGTGTGGGTGTGTGTGTGTGTGTGTGTGTACCTGGGGCTATGAAGTACATGGGGAAGTAGTCGTCTGAGATGAGGGACACTTCCTGTCCACTGGCGGTCCACTGGACCGGGACACTGGAGCCATCACGCTGCTGCCCGGTCCACTGCTCGTCATCTGACACACACACACACACACACACACACACACACACACACACACACAGAGAGACACAGACACACACACATACATTACAGCACGAGACCACAGCGCCACACGCACGTGGTGGCGGGAGGGGGCGGGGCTACCTCTGGAGAAGGAGGAGCTGACGGCGTGCACGCTGAAGCCCTCGGCGCTGTCGCACACCGACGAGTGCTGGAAGCAGAAGCAGGCGGTGCAGCCCTGAGGGTTGGAGGGGTCCAGGTGGAAGAAGCCCAGCTTACACCTGGGGACACGGGGTACCTGTGAGTCTGTGTGTGTGTGTGTGTGTGTGTGTGTGTGTGTGTGGCTGTGTGTGTGTGTCTGTGTCTGTGTGTGTGTGTGTGGCTGTGTGTGTGTGTGTGTGGCTGTGTGGCTGTGTGTGTGTGTGTGTGTGTGTGTGTGTGTGTCTGTGTGTGTGTGTGTGTGTGTGTGTGTGTGTGTGTGTGTGTGTGTGTGTGTGTGGCTGTGTGTGTGTGTCTGTGTGTGTGTGTGTGTGTGTGTCTGTGTGTGTGTGTGTGTGTCTGTGTGTGTGTGTCTGTGTGTGTGTGTGTGTGTCTGTGTGTGTGTGTGGCTGTGTGTGTGTGTCTGTGTCTGTGTGTGTGTGTCTGTGTGTGTGTGTGTGTGTGTCTGTGTGTGTGGCTGTGTGTGTGTGTGTGTGTCTGTGTGTGTGTGTGTGTGTGTGTCTGTGTGTGTGTCTGTGTGTGTCTGTGTGTGGCTGTGTGTGTGTGTGTGTGGCTGTGTGTCTGTGTGTGTGTGTGTGGCTGTGTCTGTGTGTGTGTGTGTCTGTGTGTGTGTGTGTGTGTCTGTGTGTGTGTGGCTGTGTGTCTGTGTGTGTGGCTGTGTGTCTGTGTGTGTGGCTGTGTGTGTGGCTGTGTGTGTGTGTGTGTGGCTGTGTGTCTGTGTGTGTGTGTGTGGCTGTGTCTGTGTGTGTGTGTGTCTGTGTGTGTGTGTGTGTGTGGCTGTGTGTCTGTGTGTGTGGCTGTGTGTCTGTGTGTGTGTGTGTGTGTGTGTGTGTGTGTGGCTGTGTGTGTGTGTGTGTGTGTGTGTGTGTGTGTGTGTGTGTGTGTGTGTGTGTGTGTGTGTGTGTGTGTGTGTGTGTGTGTGTGTGTGTGTGTGTGTGTGTGTGTGTACCTGTCGCAGCTGAAGCCCTCTACGTGCTCTTTGCAGCGACACTGTCCTGAGTTCACGTCACACTCCTGAGTGCTGCCAGAGGGAGAGCAGGAACACGGCCTGGAGAGAGGTCACATGACACCACATGTCACCACATGTCACCACTTGACCATCTTGACGTGTGTGTGTGTGTGTGTGTGTGTGTGTGTGTGTGTGTGTGTGTGTGTGTGTGTGTGTGTGTGTTACCTGCAGCCGGCCTCTGTCAGGCTGTGGTACCCCGCCTGGCAGCGGTCACACTTCTCTCCGGTCACGCCGGGTTTACAGGCGCACACTCCTCTGGGGTCGCACTGAGGGGCCTGGGAGCCTGAGGGGGGCACAGGGTCACTGGGCGCTAAGCTAGCGGATAGCCTTGTGCTAGGCTAAGCTAGCGGGTCCACCCGATGCAGCCTTGTGCTAAGCTAAGCTAGTGTGCTCCTCCCGATGCAGCCTTGTGCTAAGCTAACATGTCCACCCGATGCAGCCTTGTGCTAAGCTAAGCTAGTGTGCTCCTCCCGATGCAGCCTTGTGCTAAGCTAACATGTCCACCCGATGCAGCCTTGTGCTAAGCTAAGCTAGTGTGCTCCTCCCGATGCAGCCTTGTGCTAAGCTAACATGTCCACCCGATTCAGCCTTGTGCTAAGCTAAGCTAGTGTGTTCCACCTGATGCAGCCTTGTGCTAAGCTAAGCTAGTGTGTTCCACCCGATGCTGCCTTGTGCTAAGCTAAGCTAGCATGTCCACCCGATGCAGCCTTGTGCTAAGCTAAGCTAGCGTGTTCCTCCCGATGCAGCCTTGTGCTAAGCTAAGCTAGCGTGTTCCTCCCGATGCAGCCTTTTGCTAAGCTAAGCTAGTGTGTTCCACCTGATGCAGCCTTGTGCTAAGCTAAGCTAGCGTGTTCCTCCCGATGCAGCCTTTTGCTAAGCTAAGCTAGTGTGTTCCTCCCGATGCAGCCTTGTGCTAAGCTAAGCTAGCGTGTTCCTCCCGATGCAGCCTTTTGCTAAGCTAAGCTAGTGTGTTCCACCTGATGCAGCCTTGTGCTAAGCTAAGCTAGCGTGTTCCTCCCGATGCAGCCTTGTGCTAAGCTAAGCTAGCATGTCCACCCGATGCAGCCTTGTGCTAAGCTAAGCTAGCGTGTTCCTCCCGATGCAGCCTTGTGCTAAGCTAAGCTAGCGTGTTCCTCCCGATGCAGCCTTTTGCTAAGCTAAGCTAGTGTGTTCCACCTGATGCAGCCTTGTGCTAAGCTAAGCTAGCGTGTTCCTCCCGATGCAGCCTTTTGCTAAGCTAAGCTAGTGTGTTCCTCCCGATGCAGCCTTGTGTTAAGCTAAGCTAGCATGTTCCTCCCGATGCAGCCTTTTGCTAAGCTAAGCTAGTGTGTTCCTCCCGATGCAGCCTTGTGCTAAGCTAAGCTAGCGTGTTCCTCCCGATGCAGCCTTGTGCTAAGCTAAGCTAGCGTGTTCCTCCCGATGCAGCCTTGTGCTAAACTAAGGGAGTGTGTTCCTCCTGATGCCCCTGAACTCACCCACGGTGTTGCAGTTGCAGGCCAGGCAGCGGCTGCCGGCCCCGTCCCGGTGGTGCTGGTCCCGGCAGCGCTCACAGTTGGGCCCGTCGGTGTTGTCGGCACAGCCGGTGCAGTGACCCCCGTGACCCGAGGCCCGGTACAGCTCGGCGTCGAAGAAACACTCAGAACTCTTCCCGTTGCAGTCGCAGGCTGAGGGACACCAAGAGGAAACAGTAGAGCAGTAGTACTGCAGTAGTACTGCAGTACTGTGAACACTGACATCCCGTATTAAACACGTTAGTCATGCATCTGTGATATGAATGTGCAGCCGCCAGGAACTACAGCTCCCACAATCCCCCAGGGGTCGGAATGACGACTACAGCTCCCCCAGTACTCTGATCTCCAGCTGCCTCTAGTGGAACAGTGTACGAGCTCGGCCGTAAAGCAGTACAATCTGCAGTAAAGCAGTACAATCTGCAGTAAAGCAGTACAATCTGCAGTAAAGCAGTACAATCTGCAGTAAAGCAGTACAATCTGCAGTAAACTCACGCAGACAGTCGTTGGCGCTGTCGGCGCTCGCCCTCCCCCACGGCCGGTCGTTGAAGAACGCTTTGCACACGTCACAGTCGTCGCCCGCCGTGTTGTGTTTACAGTTACACACCAGGCGGCCAGCGGCGTCCTTCACACACTCACTGGCGTGGCCGTTACACTTACACCTGCACACACACACACACACACACACACACACACACTTTAGTGTCTCCGTTTCGTGATAGAAACAGCCTTTATCGGCTTGTGGTTCTTGGCAGAACCTCTGGAGAGGACAGTCCCAGCAGAACCCTCCTCTCCAGAGGTTCTGCTCTGCGGCTCGGTCAGGTGCCCCGGATCAGGACTCTTCCGGTTCCCCAGTAATCCGACCTGGAATGCCAGGAATGCCGGCTGCGTAATGGAAATGTGGTCCACGGCTCAGCAGAGGAGCCGGGT
Organism: Liparis tanakae; assembly: GCA_036178185.1. Classification (NCBI taxonomy): domain Eukaryota; kingdom Metazoa; phylum Chordata; class Actinopteri; order Perciformes; family Liparidae; genus Liparis; species Liparis tanakae. Next base: position 22,511,093 of record CM070098.1, read on the forward strand.
CCAAACCCTGGGGAACCCGGCAAGAACCACAGAACCACAGGACCATAGAACCACAGAACCATAGAACCACAGGACCATAGAACCACAGAACCACAGGACCACAGGACCATAGAACCACAGAACCATAGAACCACAGAACCACAGGACCATAGAACCAGAGGACCATAGAACCCCACAGAACCACAGGACCATAGAACCACAGGACCATAGAACCATAGAACCACAGAACCACAGGACCATAGGACCACAGAACCACAGGACCATAGAACCACAGAACCACAGGACCATAGGACCATAGAACCACAGTACCATAGAACCATAGAACCACAGAACCACAGGACCATAGAACCACAGAACCACAGGACTATAGAACCACAGGACCATTGAACCACAGTACCATAGGACCATAGAACCACAGTACCATAGAACCATAGAACCACAGAACCACAGGACCATTGAACCACAGAACCATAGAACCATAGAACCACAGAACCACAGGACCATAGAACCAGAGGACCATAGAACCCCACAGAACCACAGGACCATAGAACCACAGGACCATAGAACCATAGAACCACAGAACCATAGGACCATAGAACCACAGTACCATAGAACCATAGAACCACAGAACCATAGAACCACAGGACCATTGAACCACAGTACCATAGGACCATAGAACCACAGTACCATAGAACCATAGAACCACAGAACCACAGGACCATTGAACCACAGAACCATAGAACCATAGAACCACAGAACCACAGGACCATAGAACCAGAGGACCATAGAACCCCACAGAACCACAGGACCATAGAACCACAGGACCATAGAACCAGAGGACCATAGAACCCCACAGAACCACAGGACCATAGAACCACAGGACCATAGAACCATAGAACCACAGAACCACAGGACCATAGGACCACAGAACCACAGGACCATAGAACCACAGAACCATAGGACCATAGAACCACAGTACCATAGAACCATAGAACCACAGAACCACAGGACCATAGAACCACAGAACCATAGAACCAGAGGACCACAGGACTATAGAACCACAGGACCACAGAACCACAGGACCATAGAACCACAGAACCATAGAACCATAGAACCATAGGACCACAGAACCATTGAACCACAGAACCATAGGACCATAAAACCACAGGACCATAGAACCACAGGACCATAAAACCACAGGACCATAGAACCACAGGACCATAGAACCACAGTACCATAGAACCATAGAACCACAGAACCACAGGACCATTGAACCACAGAACCATAGAACCATAGAACCACAGAACCACAGGACCATAGAACCAGAGGACCATAGGACCATAGAACCACAGGACCACAGAACCACAGGACCATAGAACCACAGGACCATAGAACCACAGAACCACAGGACCACAGGACCATAGAACCACAGGACCATAGAACCATAGAACCACAGAACCACAGGACCATAGAACCACAGAACCACAGGACCATAGGACCATAGAACCACAGGACCATAGAACCCCACAGAACCACAGGACCATAGAACCACAGGACCATAGAACCATAGAACCACAGAACCACAGGACCATAGAACCACAGGACCATAGAACCACAGGACCATAGAACCACAGGACCACAGAACCACAGGACCATAGAACCCAACAGAACCACCGGCGGTTCTCCGTCTCACCTGCCGCCCACGGCGAAGTCGGAGATGGCGTAGTAGTAGGACTTGAGGACTTTGGGGTCGTTGAACACTTCGTCCCCGAAGGTGTTGAGGCGGTTCAGGGTCACCCGGATGTCGGTGGCCGTCACCCAGTCCTGAGGACAGGTCAGAGGTCAGAGGAGGCGGAGCCTCATGGAGAGCACGTAGAGGGCCTCCTCCGGGCCTCCTCCGGGCCTCCTCCGGGCCTCTGGCCCGGGCCCAGGAGCAGAGCCGGTCCCACAGGCCTCCACACATTCCTCCTCAGAGGAGCTCGGTGGGAACAACTCGGAGCGTGACGCCATTAAGCCGAGAGGAATTCATCTCCCGGCCAGATGGAGCTCTGAGGGACACCTGTTGGTGTGGGAGGAGGAGGAGGAGGAGGAGGAGGAGGAGGAGGCTCCACTTCCTGTCTGCTCATGGGAAGTGAAGGGGAGGCGCTCCTATCAGCAGCTTATCGGACGGGATCCAGCTGCTGAGGAACAGAGCGCTCCCTCACAGGTCTCCATGGCAACGACCTCGTCTGTGACCTGTCACCACTTTGGCCTGTGACTTAGGGCCTATGACTCAGGGCTATGACTTAGTGCCTATGACTTAGGGCCTGTGACTTAGGGCCTATGACTCAGTGCTATGACTCAATGCTATGACTTAGTGCTATGACTTAGGGCCTGTGACTTAGTACTATGACTTAGTACTATGACTTAGGCCTGTGACTTAGTACTATGACTTAATGCTATGACAGTACTGTGACTTAGGCCTGTGACTTAGTACTATGACTTAATGCTATGACAGTACTGTGACTTAGGCCTGTGACTTAGTACTATGACTTAATGCTATGACTCAGTACTGTGACTTAGGCCTGTGACTTAGTACTATGACTTAATGCTATGACTCAGTACTGTGACTTAGGCCTGTGACTTAGGCCTGTGACTTAGGCCTGTGACTTAGTACTATGACTTCCTGTCTGTGACTCCTGTTGTGTTCAGGGACCAGAGGAACTTCAGCTCCAGAATCAGCCGGTGAGCGACAGCCGGCTGTTAAGGTGGACTCCCTGGGTTAAGGTGGACTGTCTAGTTAGCAGGAATGTGGCGCCTGGCGCCTCCTAAAAGAGTCCGGCGCCGCTATGAATAGCTTCCTGCCCACGAGTCAAATAAGGAGCGTCACGCAGGAGCTAAATGAGTTCAGTTCTACAAGTACACAATAAATACTAGGTAAAGTACTTTGTGACAGGAGTTACGCAACACCCTGATCCTGGGATTCAAAGACAGGCTTTAAATGTAGAATAATACATAACCTGAAGAGGAGAGGAGAGGAGGGGGGGGGAGTAGAGGAAGGGAGAGACATAGAAACACAAAGGGGGGGAAGGGGAGGAGACATGGAAACAAACACAGGAGGAGGGGGAGACAAATAGAAACACAGGAGGGGAGGAGGAGAGGAGGGGAGGGGAGGAGGGGAAGGAAACATGGAAACACAGGAGAGGAGAGGAGGAGCAGGTAAAAGCAGGAGGAAGAACCACAGAACCCCCCCACCTGCAGCACGGGGCTGTTGTCGAAGTTGTAGGCGCTGGGCCGGCCCTCCAGCGTGGAGAAGGCCACGTTGCCGCCGGTGAGCGGCGAGATGTCGCTGAAGTCGTCGGTGCACAGCGCCTGCTGCTCGTCCTCCCCGGTGCGGATGAAGCCGCGGCCCGGCTTGCCGTACGTCTTCTTGCAGGAGCCGCTGTAGAACTGGTAGGGCCGCCAGGGGCCCGCCGCGCTGCTGCGCCGGTAGATGGCGAAGCTCTCGGGGCGGCTGGTGTGGAACTTCAGCCGCACGTAGGTGATGTCGAAGGATTTACCTGCGGGGGGCGGAGCTTATGTTAGCACGCCGGTCATAGCCAGAGAACCTCCCGACACCAGGACAGAGAACCGGTCTGGAGCTGGTCCTGGAGCTGGTCCTGGAGCTGGTCCTGGAGCTGGTCCTGGACCGGCTCCAGGACCAGCTCCAGGACCAGCTCCAGACCCTCCACATGAGGTGTTGTTGTTGCCTCAGCAGGAAGTGGGCGGGGCCACGGAGCTGGAATGTGAAGAGGTCCTGGAGCTGCATAGTGATCAGGCCCCAGCAGGCCTGGGGGGGGGGGGGGGGGGGGGGGGGGTCTCCGTCAACAGGGCTGCCAGTCTGAGTCCACAAATAAAGGTGAAGCAGCTGAGTTCACTACAGGAGACAATGTGTGTGTGTGTGTGTGTGTGTGTGTGTGTGTGTGTGTGTGTGTGTGTGTGTGTGTGTGTGTGTGTGTGTGTGTGTGTGTGTGTGTGTGTGTGGAGCTGCAGGTGGAGACGTTCAAACAATGAATGACTGGAGACCAGAACAGACCGGTTCAAACCAGTTTCCCTTGGAGAAGAAATCAAGTCTCTGAGGACCAGACCCCTAGAGGACCAGACCCCTAGAGGACCAGACCCCTAGAGGACCAGACCCCTAGAGGACCAGACCCCTAGAGGACCAGACCCCTAGAGGACCAGACCCCTAGAGGACCAGACCCCCTAGAGGACCAGACCCCTAGAGGACCAGACCCCCTAGAGGCCCAGACCCCCTAGAGGGCGAGTCCCTCTAGAGGACCAGACCCCCTAGAGGACCAGACCCCCTAGAGGACCAGAACCCCTAGAGGCCCAGACCCCCTAGAGGCCCAGACCCCCTAGAGGGCGAGTCCCTCTAGAGGACCAGACCCCTAGAGGACCAGACCCCCTAGAGGACCAGACCCCTAGAGGAACAGACCCCCTAGAGGACCAGACCCCTAGAGGACCAGACCCCCTAGAGGGCGAGTCCCCCTAGAGGACCAGACCCCTAGAGGACCAGACCCCTAGAGGACCAGACCCCTAGAGGACCAGACCCCTAGAGGACGAGTCCCCCTAGAGGACCAGACCCCTAGAGGACCAGACCCCCTAGAGGACGAGTCCCCCTAGAGGACCAGACCCCCTAGAGGACCAGACCCCTAGAGGACCAGACCCCTAGAGGACCAGACCCCTAGAGGACCAGACCCCTAGAGGACCAGGGGGTGCTACTGAGAGTTTGCTCACCCGTGTGCAACAGGGGATCTCTGTCGCACACGGGTGCCGAGGAGTTTAAGACTCCTGAACGCAGCTCAGACGTACACACGGGCGTATCCGGTCCTTTTTCAAAATAAAATATTTTCCCAACTGTTTAAAAAAAAAAAAATTAAAACTTTTTTTATTCAGTTTTTTCCCCGCGGCCCGGTACCAACGGTGTTTGGGGACCCCTGCCCTAGAGGACCAGACCCCCTAGAGGACCAGACCCCCCAGAGGACCAGACCCCCTAGAGGGTGAGTCCCTCTAGAGGACCAGACCTCCTAGAGGACTCCTCGGGGGCCAGATTCAGGTCTGGACATGAACGGGGCCTCCAGGTCTTCAGGAGCGTTACTTTGCGGCTCAGGGGGGAGGAGCCTAATGGAATGTGTTCACCAGGTATAGAGAGAGAGACAGAGAGACAAAGACAGAGAGAGAGAGAGACGGAGAGAGAGAGAGCGAGAGACGGAGAGATTTTTTTAGAATTTTTAAAAACACTTTATTCCAAACTTTTTAGCCTTTACACAGATTTCTTTTTAAAAGGTGCTTTTTTTAAAATCCGGTTGATTAAAATAAAAACCAAAACAATAAAAGATAAAAACATGTTTAACCAAATAAAAACCAGACATATAAACAATACCTTTAAAACACCACCAGGTCTCCATTGTGTTTATAAAACCTGAACTCCAGCCAGACTCTGGCCCTGATGTTACACACACTGCTCCGGCCTCCGCCCCCTCTCTGTCCTCCACCCGGCCTCCATCCCCTCTGTGAGCCCATTTTCACAAATTATAAATACAAATATGTGTGTATATATATATATATGTGTATATATTAGGGCTGTAACGCGTTAATCTATGCGATTAATTTGGCCGCGTTAACGCACTAAAATATTTTAACGTAATTAACGCAACTTTGTTAATTTCCGGTGTTCGTTGATGTTTTTTCACTTTTCTGAGTGTCAAGCAGTGTGTCTGACACTGTTTACGTTTTATAAACTATGAGTTTTCCGCGAAAATACGGAGCAGAACTCAGTTTAAACTCGTGGATTAATAAACCGGGTTTCCTCCCGGCTGCTGCTCCACAGTCACACAGAGTCACGTGACGGTGACGCGGCACGGAGAGAACTCGTCACACTAACCCTTCACTGTGATTGGTCAAACCGTTTGTCTGTCAACATTTTGAGAAAACAACAACCAATGAACACTCAGTAAACCACAAGGCCCGCCCACCTCCCAGGTGAAGCTCATTAGCAGCCTGTCAGCCAGAGAGAGAGAACACCAGGAGGAGGAGGAGGAGCCTCATGTAGAGATGAGATTGTTCTGGAAGGTTTGAGGTAGAACACGTGGGGTTGTGTGTCATATGCAGAAGGGTTCGGGTTAGGGTTACTGGTTCTGGTTCTGGTGGTCAGTGGTAAAGATGACAGGACCAATGGGTCTCTAATTAGTTGGAATGCTTCAGCAGTCCAGCTATTGTTCTTGTCTTCTTTAATAAACTTCATTTTATTATTCTATTTATTCCGTACCTTTTTCGTCCCTCTTCTAATCCTTCATATATTCAGCTATTTGAACCATTCAAATATAAAAAAATTCAGCTTCTTCTTACTTTTGTACTTTTTATTACTTTATTACTTTTCATTACGTTTGTACTTTTTATTACTTTTGTACTTTTTCATTACTTTTGTACTTTTCATTACTTTTGTACTTTTTCATTACTTTTGTACTTTTTATTACATTTGTAATTTTTCATTACTTTTGTACTTTTAATCTATTATTATACTGTATAACTTAGTTCCCTTCTTTGTATTTATCACTTTTTTCTAACTTTTTTTAATTTGTATGACTTTTTAGTTCTTTTTAAATGTTTAAAACGTTTTACAATTTGTTTGTACTTTTTAATATTTTTTTATAACTTTTAAACTTTTTATAACTTTTTAATAAAAAAAGTAACTTTTAAACTTTTGTATACGTTTTTAGTACTTTTTAATAATTTTAAAACTTTTTCATTTTTTCTAACTTTTTGTAACTTTTAAACTTTTTCATAAGTTTTAGTACTTTTTCATTACTTTTTACTTTTTATTACCTTTGTACTTTTCATTCCTTTTGTAATTAATCATTACATTTGTACTTTTCATTACTTTTGTACTTTTCATTCCTTTTTGTATTTTTTATTACTTTTGTAATTTATCATTACTTTTGTACTTTTGATTACATTTGTACTTTTTCATTACTTTTGTACTTTTTATTACTTTTGTAATTTATCATTACTTTGTTACTTTTTATTACATTTGTACTTTTTATTACTTTTGTAATTTTTTTCCTTTATTATTTTTTCCTTTCAGATTCAGAGCTGTCTCTCACTCACACAGGTGTTTCATGTTAGGCTAATCAGAGGCGGATCTCACACACACTCTTGTTTACGATACAGCGTGTGTGGCCGTGTTTACGTGTTGTCTTTAATGGAGATATCAGAACCAGGAAAAAGAACAGGCTCCTCCCTGTTACGGAAAACAGGCTCCGCCCCCGTTTAAAAAAGGCTCCGCCTTCGTTACAAAAACAGGCTCCTACCCTGTCACGGAAAACAGGCTCCGCCCCCTTAACGGAAAACAGACTGCTTATCTTTTCCAGTTATACATTTCCACCCAATGTTTTTGCTTCAACTTTTTCAGCAAGATTTTTCCCTTTTCGATATGTTCAGATGTGTAAGCTATTGTTAGCCTATTTCAGCTGTTGGCAGCTATTTTCACCTATGTTCAGCTTTAAAAAAGAAATATTTCAGATATTTCCAGACATTTTCAGTTGTTCATTTCCTATTTCAGCTATTTTCAAACATTTTCACCTTGTTTTACTAATCTGATGTTTCACTGAAGAAACTATTTATTATCCACAATATTAAATCCCTGGCTGGCCCTTTAAGGGGAGGAGCCTCTCTGAGACACAGCTGTGTGAAGGTGTCTTTAACAACAAATACTATCAAACAAGAGTCTAAAACACACTCTGTCTGAAGGATTACTGCTTCATGTACAAGATCTAGTCTTTAGAAGAAAAAACACAGATATTTGCGATTAATGAATTTCAAAATGTGCGATTAATTAGTAAATTTTTTTAAATCGATTGACAGTCCTAGTGTATGTATGTATATATATATATATATATATATATATATATATATATATATATATATACACACACACACACACACACACACACAGGACTGTCTTAGAAAATTAGAATATTGTGATAAAGTTCTTTATTTTCTGTAATGCAATAGTAAAACTAAAAGGTCATGCATTCTGGATTCATTACAAATCAACTGAAATGTTGCAAGCCTTTTATTCTTTTAATATTGCTGATTATGGCTTACAGCTTAAGAAAACTCAAATATCCTATCTCTAAATATTAGAATATTTCCTCAGACCAAGTAAAATAAAGATTAATAACAGCAAAACCAAATCAAACATTGTAAAATGTCCATTAATGCACTCAGGACTTGTTGGGAATCCTTTAGCACGGATTACTGCATCAACGCGGCGTGGCATGGAGGCAATCCGCCTGTGGCATTGCTGAGGTGTTATGGATGCCCAGGAGGCTTCAATAGCTGGAGAAAGGCTGGAGAGGAGCAACATCCCAGTGGATGAAATCCAGTGTGAAGCTCCCAGTCAGTGATGGTTTGGGAGCCATGCCAGCTGCTGGTGTTGGTCCACTGGGTTTCATCCAGTCCAGAGTCAATGCAGCTGTGGACCAAGAGACTTTAGAGTCTGCTGAAAAGCTCCATGGAGATGAGGATCTCATTTCCCAGCATGATCTGGCACCTGCCCACAGTGCCAGAACCAGCAGTAACTGGTGTCCTGACCATGGCATTACTGGCCTCCATTGGCCTGAACCCCAGAGAGAATGTGTGGGGTGTTGTGAAGAGGAAGCTGAGAGACACCAGACCAACAATGCAGATGAGCTAAAGGCCCTAGTGAAGCCTCCTGGGCATCCATAACACCTCAGCAATGCCACAGGCGGATTGCCTCCATGCCACGCGTTGATGCAGTCATCCGTAAAAGGATTCCCAACAAGTCCTGAGTGCATTAATGGACATTTTACAATGTTTGATTTAGTTTTGCTGTTATAAATCTTTTTTTTTACTTGGTCTGAGGAAATATTCTAATATTTAGAGATAGGATATTTGAGTTTTCTTAAGCTGTAAGCCATAATCAGCAATATTAAAAGAATAAAAGGCTTGCAATATTTCAGTTGATTTGTAATGAATCCAGAATGCATGACATACAGAAAATAAAGAACTTTATCACAATATTCTAATTTTCTGAGACAGTCCTGTATATATATATGCTTGTGTGTGAATGTGTGTGAATGTGTGTGTGTCAGATGTTTCTCGTCTTCCAGCAGGAGGTTTTTAGGGAGGAAGTAAAGATAGTGTGCACTAGACTACACCCCCCTAATGGGGGGGGGGGGGGAGCGGTCCAATCAAACTCCTCCCATGAGCTCCTCACATTCCTGGAGGAGGAACAATGGCCGCTGTGACTGCGGCGTGGGCCGAGGACGCGGCTGACGCACAGAGGTCAAAGGTCACCGCGCTGCAGGGCATAAACCACGGCGTCGTCACGGTTACGCATTACTAAAGGTGTTCCCCCTGGCCAGCAGGGGGTCAGAGGTCAACCAGCGGCAGAGAGCAATTCTCAATCAGACAGAGGAATGTGAAGAATGTGAGCATGAACATGAAACGGTTCACTTTGACCTTTGACCCACAGGCGAGCACCACGGGTTACTTCACTGTATATGTGTACATATACAGCATACATATATATATATTTACAGTACACATATACATACAGTATATATATATATATATATATATATATATATATATATATATATATATATATATATATATATATATATATGCGTGTGTGTGTGTCCTCTGAGGACACCTGACGCTCTTTTCTCTTATCTGTGGAATGCAGGAACATGTTTGATAAACAAAGCTCTCTGATTGGACGAGAGGAGATTACAGCGTGTTGCTAACGTTAGCTTAGCTCCTGAGGCCAATGTTAGCTTAGCTCGTGTGCCTAACATTAGCTTAGCATATTATTTATTATGGACCTGCTGTGTGTGTGTGTGTGTGTGTGTGTATGTATGTGTGTGTGTATATATGTGTGTATATGTTTATGTGTGTGTGTGTGTGTGTATGTATGTGTGTGTGTATATATGTGTGTATATGTTTATGTGTGTGTGTGTGTGTGTATGTATATGTTTATGTGTGTGTATGTATATGTTTATGTGTGTGTATGTATGTGTGTGTATACAGTGGGAAAAAAAGTATTTAGTCAGCCACCAATTGTGCAAGTTCTCCCACTTAAAAAGAAGAGGCCTTAATTTTCATCATAGGTAGACCTCGACTATGAGACAACATGAGGAAAAAAAAAATCAGAAAATAACTTTGTCTGATTTTTTAAGAATGTATTGGTAAATTCCTCGGTACAATAAGTATTTGGTCAATAACAAAAGTTCATCTCAGTCCTTTGTTCTCTACCCTTTGTTGTTGATGACAGAGGTCAAACGTGTTCTGTAGTCTTCACAAGCGTTCCACACCCTGCTGCAGGTGGTCTACAGGTGGTCCTGGTGCAGGTCTACAGGTGGTCCTGGTGCAGGTCTACAGGTGGTCCTGGTGCAGGTCTACAGGTGGTCCTGGTGCAGGTCTACAGGTGGTCCTGGTGCAGGTCTACATGTGGTCCTGCTGCAGGTGGTCTACAGGTGGTCCTGGTGCAGGTCTACAGGTGGTCCTGGTGCAGGTCTACAGGTGGTCCTGGTGCAGGTCTACAGGTGGTCCTGGTGCAGGCTACAGGTGGTCCTGGCAGGCTCACAGGTGGTCCTGGTGCAGGTCTACAGGTGGTCCTGGTGCAGGTCTACAGGTGGTCCTGGTGCAGGTCTACAGGTGGTCCTGGTGCAGGTCTACAGGTGGTCCTGGTGCAGGTCTACAGGTGGTCCTGGTGCAGGTCTACAGGTGGTCCTGGTGCAGGGCTACAGGTGGTCCTGGTGCAGGTCTACATGTGGTCCTGGTGCAGGTCTACAGGTGGTCCTGGTGCAGGTCTACAGGGGGTCCTGGTGCAGGTCTACCCGGGGTCCTGGTGCAGGTCTACAGGTGGTCCTGGTGCAGGTCTACAGGTGGTGCTGGTGCAGGCTACAGGTGGTCCTGGTGCAGGTCTACAGGTGGTCCTGGTGCAGGTCTACAGGTGGTCCTGGTGCAGGTCTACATGTGGTCCTGGTGCAGGTCTACAGGTGGTCCTGGTGCAGGTCTACAGGTGGTCCTGGTGCAGGTCTACAGGTGGTCCTGGTGCAGGTCTACAGGTGGTCCTGGTGCAGGTCTACATGTGGTCCTGGTGCAGGTCTACAGGTGGTCCTGGTGCAGGTCTACAGGTGGTCCTGGTGCAGGTCTACAGGTGGTCCTGGTGCAGGTCTACAGGTGGTCCTGGTGCAGGTCTACAGGTGGTCCTGGTGCAGGTCTACAGGTGGTCCTGGTGCAGGTCTACAGGTCTGTGAGAGACAGACATCTTGCTTGTTTGTTATTGATCTTATTGTACCAGGAATCTACCAATAAATTCTTTAAAAATCAGACAAAGTGATTTTCCTCATGTTGTCTCATAGTTGAGGTCTCCCTATGATGTGTGTGTGTGTGTATATATGTGTGTGTATGTTTGTTTATGTGTATGTGTGTATATGTGTGTGTGTGTATGATTTCCAATCAAGTGTGCTAGAGGGGGGGCTGATTAAAATATGACCTTCAACCCCGTCTCATCTTTTAACTCCAGAGCAGGAGGTGAAGTAAAGGAGCAGGAGGTGAAGTAAAGGAGCAGGAGGTGAAGTAAAGGAGCAGGAGGTGAAGTAAAGGAAGGTTTACGTCCTGCAGTGACATCACAGATTGGGGGCGTGGCCAGCAGCAGGTTCCCGCGGTGCTCAGTAATCACCAGGCGCTTCGTCTCTTGGGCTAAAATTACCCTGCATGCATCTGCTTGTCCCTGTAATGCAGCTCCTCTATAATAGCCCCCCCCCCCCCCCCCCACGGGGCATGAATCACTTCCTGAGGACAGCAGATCACAGAGTCTCACCCCCCCCCCCCCAGTGATCTCAGTTCATTCCCACAGGAAACACTTCTCCAGGTCAGTTTACAGGTCAGAGGTCAGAGGTCACAGGTCAGAGGTCAGGACTCGGTGGACCAGGACCACGCAGGAAACGCATTTTAAGAACATCAGACAGGAAGTGAATGCTGATGTGACAGGAAGTGACCGCTGATGTGACAGGAAGTGACCGCTGATGTGACAGGAAGTGACCGCTGATGTGACAGGAAGTGACCGTTGCTAAGACAGGAAGTGACCGCTGATGTGACAGGAAGTGACCGTTGCTAAGACAGGAAGTGACCGCTGATGTGACAGGAAGTGACCGTTGCTAAGACAGGAAGTGAACGCTGATAAGACAGGAAGTGAATACGGATGTGACAGGAAGTCAGCTAATGAACCCAACGATAAAATCAACGATGCGTTCACTGCCGCGTGGAGCTTCCATTCACCAACATCTAGTCGAGCGTTTGATGGACATGAAGTTCCAAGTCATTCATTCTGCTCTCGTCTTCATCAGAAACAAACAAACGTTCCTCAACTTATTTACAGACGAGAGTCCACACGGCGGACTGCAACCGGAAGCCCCTGAACGCGTCTGTTGCCCGGAGGCACCATCTAGGAGCTGCTCTTGAACGCAGCGTTTCGCCTGAGGAGTCTTTGAGAATCTTTCAACAAACCCACGCTCGAAAAGTTGAAGGGTCCTCGAACGCACCATCACGCCTCAGAGCGGAGGCCCCGCCCCCTGGGCCGATAAGAGCCGGCGCCGCGCGTGGAGATCCTATCTCTTTGTTTAGTCGAGGCAACAGGGCCACGCTCAGCCTCCGGGCCTCCAGGGAACGGGGTGCGTTCAGGGACACTCCGACACCAAGGCTTTCGAATCGGGCATAAATCCGTCATCTACGTTTGTTTTTTCAACTCATAATTAACTTTATAATTCATTAAACAACAGACCGCTGGGCGGTGCGTTCAATGACGCTCTTCGGCGGGTTGACCTTCTCGCCGTCATGTCTGGCAGCCGAACGTCAAACCTTGTGTGTCTTTGAAAGCGGCATTAGGCCGTGCTGCGTTCACTGCCTCGTCCTGGAGGTTTGACAACAAGCGTTCGTTTTTATTTGGATTAAAAAAGAACCTGAAACTACCGCGCTAATGACGAATGTTCCGCTGATCTGAACGTGCCCCTGAACGCACCGCAGGCCTTCTAATGGAGGGGGAGTCTGCTCCTCAGAGGACCGGCAGCTGGTCCAGGTGTGAACCAACAGACAGGAAGTGAGGGAGGACCACAACCGACCAATCAGGGACGAGGAGGAGAGGCATTAGAAACAGCAGTGCACTCTGGGAAACCCCCGCTCAGCCTCCATCACAGGACAGCTGTGTGTGTGTGTGTGTGTGTGTGTGTGTGTGTGTGTGTGTGTGTGTGTGTGTGTGTGTGTGTGTGTGTGTGTGTGTGTGTGTGTGTGTGTGTGTGTGTGTGTGTGTGTGTGTGTGGGAGGAAGACAGACCCTTTGTGAGGACTCGGCGTGGGAAGCAGGCGGAGCTTCACAGCTGGAGCGTTTCAATAAAGACGAACATGTTCAGATCTCCGCCGGCCAATCAGAGCTCTTCAACTCCCCATGACATCATCCTCATGTCCTCATGTCCTCATGTCCTCATGTCCTCATGTCCTCCCTCACTCTCCCGCCCCCCGTGGTTCCCAGCCGTGTGTATGTGGTCGTCTCCTCGAGGCTCGCCTCCTGCTGACGGAGACGAGTCGGGACACGTCGTCTTCAAAGACCTCAGAAACACGAGCTCACCGCGGCTCCTCAAACACACCGTCTGCCTGAGATGAAACAGACGGGTGGGGGACAGACGGGTGGGGGACAGACGGGTGGGGGACAGACGGGTGGGGGACAGACGGGTCTCAGGAATGTGAATTAAACAGGAAACTCGTGAGGTCAGCGAGTTGCCTGATTGGTCACCTGCTGGTTCTGTCCAGAGGTCCAACAGCTGGAGGAGAACCAGAACCACCAGAACCACCAGAACCACCAGAACCACTAGGACAACCAGAACAACCAGAACCACTAGGACAACCAGAACCACCAGAACCACCAGAACCACTAGGACAACCAGAACCACCAGAACCACCAGAACCACCAGAACCACCAGAACCACCAGAACAACCAGAACCACCAGAACCACTAGGACAACCAGAACCACTAGAACAACCAGAACCACCAGAACCACTAGGACAACCAGAACAACCAGAACCACTAGGACAACCAGAACCACCAGAACCACTAGAACCACTAGAACCACCAGAACCACTAGAACAACCAGAACCACTAGAACAACTAGAACCACTAGAACCACCAGAACCACTAGAACAACTAGAACCACTAGAACCACCAGAACCACTAGAACAACCAGAACCACCAGAACCAATAGAACCAGGTTCTCCTGAGCCTTCACGCGTCATGTTGTCGACTATGGGTCAGTGGGTAGCAGGCCTGTCTCTCAATCACAGGGTTGGAGGTTCGATCCCCGCCCTAGTCGCTGTGTCCTTGAGCAAGGCGCTTCCCCCGAGTGTCTCCCTGTCGCTCTAGTGTGAATGTAACAGGCTGTGAGTCTCTTTGGATAAAAGCCTCAGCTACGCGACATGTGATGATGTGACGTTTTTAACCAGAAGAGGAGGAACATGGTCTGGACCCAGACCCCCCAGACCCCCCCTCCAGACCCCCCCCACCCTCCAGACCCTCCAGACCCCCCACCCCCAGACCCCAGACCACCCCCCACCCTCCAGACCCCCCAGACCCCCCTCCACCCTCCAGACCCCCCAGACCACCCTCCACCCTCCACCCTCCAGACCCCTGAATCTACAGTGGAGGTGGTGCGTTTGAGGGACACCAGGCTGCTACCCCCTCCCCCCCCCCGGGGCTCACCCAGGTGCAGCGTGAGGTTGATGGTGGTGGGGTACTGGACCCCGGCCAGCATGGTCTGGCTCTGCCACCAGGTGGTGTCCTGCTGGTTGTTGTAGTCCGTCAGGTACACGGCGCTGTGGTGGTTCCGCGGGTCGCGCGCGTCGCAGATGTGGCACGACTTGGTGACGCCGGTGGCGCCGGTCTGCACGCAGTACTCCTCCGGCGGCGCGCCGCACGTGTTGGTGGCGGCCACCGTCACGTTGAACGCGGCGTTCACGAACTCCGGCATGCAGCGCTGCGCGCGCCGCTGCTCGTCCGCGCACTCGTCCATAGCCGCGCGCGCGCACAGCGCCAGCCAGCTCAGGGCCAGCAGCGCCCGGGCCGTCGCGCGCATGTCTGCTCCGGCGTCTCGGGACCTCGACGGCGAGCTGGAACTTTCCGGGACTCCGGCTCTCCGTGAACTTCGTCGCGCGCACGTCGTCGGCGGACCGTCCGGTTACCGGCGGGGTGTCGTGGCTGCAGGCCGCGTCCCGAGCTCTGTTCCCGGCTGCTGCTGCGCGTGAGGGTCGGTGGGTCGGTGGGTCGGTGGGTCGGTCGGTGGGTGGCTGCTCCGTGTGTGCTCGCCGCCATGCAACTCCGAAGTCCCGCAGGAAGAGACGCGCTCCAGACTACACCCAGCCCGCTGCTGCGCAGCTCTGGTGCGCAGACGACCCTCCGGCCACTTCCGCAACTCTTTGGGACTTTGTGGCACAGCAGCTCGCGCGATGACGTCACCGCCTCAGCTGTTGTTGCCAAGAAGTTTCTGGGAAGTTTTTACAATCAAAGAGTTTGACATTTACTTTACTTTAGTTTATTTTGTATAGATACATCTCGCTCTCGCTCTCTCTCTCTCTCTCTCTCAATATATATATATATATATATATATATATATATATATATATATATATATATATACTAAAAAGTTTTTTTTTAAGTAATTAAAACGTTTACAAAATTTAAAAAGTACTAAAAAGTCAGACAAAGTAAAAAAAAGTAATACAAAAGTAAAAAAATTATAAAGTAATACAAAGAAGGGAACTAAGTTATACAGTAAAATAAAAGGAAAAAATGAAAACGTAATTAAAAGTACAAAAGTAATAAATAAGTAATGAAAAGTACAAAAGTAATACAAAATACAAAAGTAATGAAAAAGTACAAAAGTAATAAAGAAGTACAAAAGTAATAAAAAGTACAAAAGTTATGAAAAAGTACAAACGTAATACAAAAGTTATGAAAATGTAATAAATAGTAAAAAAGTAAAAAAACGTTTAAACAATTTAAAGTTATAAAGTTATAAAAAATGTAAAGTCATAAAAAATATTAAAAAGTTAAAAAGTAATAACACGTTTTTTTAAAGTTTAAAAGTTATAAAAAATTATTAAAAAGTTAATAGTGATAAAAAGTTATAAAAGAGTTTAAAAGTTATAAAAAGTTTTACAATTATTAAAAAGTACTAAAAAGTTAAAAAGTTAAAATGTTTTATTAAAAAGTCATAAAAGTTATAAAAAGTTTAAAAGTTATAAAAAATTATTAAAAAGTACTAAAAAGTTATAATTTTTAAAAAGTAATTAAAACGTTTAAAAAATGTAAAAAGTACTAAAAAGTCATAAAGTAAAGAAAGTTATAAAAAAGTAATTAAAGTTTAAAAAAGTTATAAACAATTAAAAAAGTTATAAAGTAATACAAAGAAGGGAACAACATTATACAGTAGCGAGGTTCATTCTTAACTAATATGAAAAACAAATACGGTTACTAACCAAGTAATTTAGTTGGTATGAGTCTGCATTCATCTTTAGTCAGTAATCCATAAGGATAGACGAGATCAAACACTGAGTGGATTTTCTACAAAAGCACTTTTTTAAAACCCTGTCAAAAAAAGCATTCCAACTAATTAGAGACCCATTGGTCCTGTCATCTTTACCACTGACCACCAGAACCAGAACCAGTAACCCTAACCCGAACCCTTCTGCATATGACACACAACCCCACGTGTTCTACCTCAAACCTTCCAGAACAATCTCATCTCTACATGAGGCTCCTCCTCCTCCTCCTCGTGTTCTCTCTCTCTGGCTGACAGGCTGCTAATGAGCTTCACCTGGGAGGTGGGCGGGCCTTGTGGTTTACTGAGTGCTCATTGGTTGTTTGGTGTCAGACACACTGCTTGACACTCAGAAAAGTGCAAAAACATCAACGAACACCGGAAGTAAACAAAGTTGCGTTAATTGCGTTAAAATATTTTAGTGCGTTAACGCGGCCAAATTAATCGCATAGATTAACGCGTTAATGCTGACAGCGCTAATATATATATGTATATATATATATATATATGTATGTATATATATATACAAATAAATAAATATAAATAAATATGGTACAACAAGCTCTCTAGTGGGGTAACATGGTACTACAGGCCCTCTAGTGGGGTAACATGGTACTACAGGCCCTCTAGTGGGGTAACATGGTACTACAGGCCCTCTAGTGGGGTAACATGGTACTACAAGCTCTCTAGTGGGGTAACATGGTACTACAAGCCCTCTAGTGGGGTAACATGGTACTACAAGCTCTCTAGTGGGGTAACATGGTACTACAGCCCTCTAGTGGGGTAACATGGTACTACAAGCCCTCTAGTGGGGTAACATGGTACTACAAGCTCTCTAGTGGGGTAACATGGTACTACAAGCTCTCTAGTGGGGTAACATGGTACTACAAGCCCTCTAGTGGGGTAACATGGTACTACAAGCTCTCTAGTGGGGTAACATGATACTACAGGCCCTCTAGTGGGGTAACATGGTACTACAAGCTCTCTAGTGGGGTAACATGATACTACAGGCCCTCTAGTGGGGTAACATGGTACTACGCTCTAGAAGATATGATGGAGCACCTTTATAGGCGAGGAGAATAATAAAAAATGTGATACATTTGTCATCCAGAGATGATTGAGGATCATCTGCAGGACTAAGGTCTAACAAGACCAGTACAGAGTTCTCTATCAGGACTAAGGTCTAACAAGACCAGTACAGAGTCCTCTATCAGGACTAAGGTCTAACAAGACCAGTACAGAGTTCTCTATCAGGACTAAGGTCTAACAAGACCAATACAGAGAGGAGTCCTCTATCAGCACTAAGGTCTAACAAGACCAGTACAGAGAGGAGTCCTCTATCAGCACTACGGTCTAACAAGACCAGTACAGAGAGGAGTCCTTTATCAGGACTAAGGTCTAACAAGACCAGTACAGAGAGGAGTCCTCTAACAGGACTAAGGTCTAACAAGACCAGTACAGAGAGGAGTCCTCTATCAGGACTAAGGTCTAACAAGACCAGTACAGAGAGGAGTCCTTTATCAGGACTAAGGTCTAACAAGACCAGTACAGAGAGGAGTCCTCTAACAGGACTAAGGTCTAACAAGACCAGTACAGAGAGGAGTCCTCTAACAGGACTAAGGTCTAACAAGACCAGTACAGAGAGGAGTCCTCTAACAGGACTACGGTTCAGGTTCTGTGGTGCGTTCAGGTTCTGGTTGGATTTGACTTCTTAAATAAACTAATGAGTCAGTTTGTTAATTGAAGAGTTTATTGGGAATGGACATTTTTTTTCTTACATTTCATCATCATGCTCTGTGACCACAACATCAACAACAACAACAACAACATCATCATCTGTGCCGCCACTAAACTAAAAGAAATCAGAAAATCAGATGAACTGCTCCTCCTCTTGCTCCTCCTCCTGCAAGCTAATAGCTTCCTCTTCCTCCTCCATAACCTGGTCCTCCCCCTCCATAGCCACCTCCTCCACCCCTATAGCCACCTCCTCCCCCTCCATAGCCACCTCCTCTCCCTCCATAGCCACCTCCTCTCCCTCCATAGCCACCTCCTCCCCCTCCATAGCCACCTCCCCCTCCATAGCCACCTCCTCCCCCTCCATAGCCACCTCCTCTGTAGCCACCTCTTCCTCCTCTGTTGCCACCTCCCCCTCCATATCCTGCTCCTCCTCCTCCTCCTCCTTCTCCGTCAAAGCGTCTCATCTTTGGAGGTCGAGGCCCGTCTCCCATCCTGTGGAGAGAAGAAGAATGGAGAGTGAAACAGGAAGTGACGAGTCCGGCCGGTACAGAACCAGAACCGACCAATCAGGGTCGAGCATGTGACACATTAAAAACAGCAGAGTCCTGTGTGTGTGTGTGTGTGTGTGTGTGTGTGTGTGTGTGTGTGTGTGTGTGTGTGTGTGTGTGTGTGTGTGTGTGTGTGTGTGTGTGTGTGTACCTGTGGCTGCTGGTCCTCATGGTGGGTCCGGCCTCTGAGGGTCTGGATGTGAGCCCGATGAGGTCCAGCAGCTGCTGCTGGTTCTGGTCCAGCTGTCTGATGCATTCTGGGTCTTTGGCGACCTGAATCACCAGCGCGTCCAGGCCGGCGCGCAGGGCGGCGACGCCGCCGGCCACCTGGTGAGGAATCCTCAGTTTGATCCTGCAACACATTGAGAAAGGACACGCCCACTTCCCATGAGCCACGCCCCTTCCCGTGAGCCACGCCCCTTCCCATGAGCCACGCCCCTTCCCGTGAGCCACGCCCCTTCCCGTGCGTCCCCCTCACCAGTCGTCCAGCTCCACCACCTCCCCGTCGGAGCTGATCTTCTGGCAGCCGAACAGCAGCAGCTGCAGAGGACTGACGAGCGTCATCGCCTTGGCGGACACGGCCCGGGTCCGGATCTGAGGACGCACGCCACGTCAGCCACGCACGCCACGCACACGCCACGTCAGCCACGCACGCCACGTCAGCCACGCACGCCACGCACACGCCACGTCAGCCACGCACGCCACGCACACGCCACGTCAGCCACGCACGCCACGTCAGCCACGCACGCCACGCACACGCCACGTCAGCCACGCACGCCACGCACACGCCACGTCAGCCACGCACGCCACGCACACGCCACGTCAGCCACGCACGCCACGTCAGCCACGCACACCACGCACACGCCACGCACTCGCGCCACGCCCACCTTCTCTCCGTAGACGAAGAAGGGGGCGGGGTAGCGCGGCTGGTGGCCGCTGAAGGGGCAGTTGACGGAGGCCTTGTGGACCAGCGCCTGGCGCCCCCCGGTGGTCAGGACCTTCCTCTTCTCCTTGTGGACGCACACGTTGGGGTAGCAGCCGAAGGCCAGCAGCGACACCACCAGGTCCAGGCGCCGGTCGGGGCCCGCCGGGTCCAGGGGCTGGGTCAGCAGGCACTCTGCGGGGCCAGAGGTCAGAGGTCACGGGCGGAGCGAGGTCAGAGGGCCCGTGGTGCGTTCAGGTACCTTCGGGGAAGCCGGCGTTCACCAGGATCTCCTTCAGCTGCACTTTGGCCTCCCAGGTCATCCTGAGCGTCGCCATGTTCAGACGCTTGTGCTCACAGAACCGGATCTCTGCGGCCTCGCCGCCGAGCCTGACAACAACAACAACAACGACGACAACACGTCAACAATAACACGGACAACACGTCAACAACAACACGTCAACAACAAC
The DNA here is from genome assembly GCA_036178185.1 of Liparis tanakae. NCBI lineage: Eukaryota > Metazoa > Chordata > Actinopteri > Perciformes > Liparidae > Liparis > Liparis tanakae. The sequence goes on from CM070098.1 coordinate 22,531,403, forward strand.
AAAGAGAACAATAACACGTCAACAACAACACGGACAACGCGTCAACAACAACACGTCAACAACAACAAAGACAACAATAACACTTTAACAACACGGACAACACGTCAACAACAACAAAGAGAACAATAACACGTCAACAATAACAAAGCGAACAATAACACGTCAACAACAACAACAAAGAGAACAATAACACATCAACAATAACGGCGACAACACGTCAACAATAACAAAGCGAACAATAACACGTCAACAATAACAAAGAGAACGACAACACGTCAACTGAAGGGTTGTGGGGAGTTGTTCCTGATCCATGTGAGGTCAAAGGTCAAAGGTCAGAGATGTCTCTGTTCAGATTGTAAAGCCTCAGAGACACATTAGTTGTTTTGTTGTTTACAAATAAACTGAATTGACCTGAACATGAGTATCTAGAGAGCCGCCTAGACCCCCCCGAGACCCCCCGACCCCCCTAGACCCCCCTGACCCCTGACCTGGCGTCGTCCCAGGCCTGGTAGGCCGCCAGCAGGGCCACGTGGTCCGAGAAGCGGCTGCCGGAGAAGTTCCGGTGAACGAAACCCAGACGGCGTCCGTCACTGAGGAACGGCTCCGGGAAGCAGGAGGAGGAGGAGACCGTGCACATGGCGTCGCCCACACTAGAGGAGGAGCAGGAGGAGGAGTTACTAGAGGAGCAGCAGGAGGAGGAGGAGGAGACCGTGCACATGGCGTCGCCCACACTAGAGGAGGAGCAGGAGGAGGAGGTACGAGAGGAGCAGCAGGAGGAGGAGGAGACCGTGCACATGGCGTCGCCCACACTAGAGGAGGAGCAGGAGGAGGAGGTACGAGAGGAGCAGTACTCACTGGAGGAGGCAGCCCATGACGATCATCTTGCCCAGGCGGGGGGGCAGGGGGAGGCGCGCCAGCAGCCGGCCCAGAGGAGTGAGCTCATCGTTAGAGTCCAGGGCCTCCAGCACTGGGGGAGGAGTTAGGGGCGGAGTTAGGGGCGGGGCCAGTACCTCAGCGTGTACTAGTACCTCTCAGCGTGTACAGTACCTCTCAGCGTGTACAGTACCTCTCAGCGTGTACAGTACCTCTCAGCGTGTACAGTACCTCTCAGCGTGTACTAGTACCTCTCAGCGCGTACAGTACCTCTCAGCGTGTACTAGTACCTCTCAGCGTGTACTAGTACCTCTCAGCGCGTACAGTACCTCTCAGCGTGTACTAGTACCTCTCAGCGTGTACAGTACCTCTCAGCGTGTACTAGTACCTCTCAGCGTGTACAGTACCTCTCAGCGTGTACAGTACCTCTCAGCGTGTACAGTACCTCTCAGCGTGTACAGTACCTCTCAGCGTGTACAGTACCTCTCAGCGTGTACAGTACCTCTCAGCGTGCACTGCAGCACCTCGCAGCGTGTACTAGCACCTCTCAGCGCACAGCACCTCTCAGCGTGTACTAGTACCTCCAGCGTGCAGTAGCACCTCCCAGCGCGTACAGTACCCTCAGCGCAGTACTAGCACCTCTCACCGTGTACTAGCACCTCTCAGCGTGCACTAGTACCTCCCAGCGTACAGCACCTCCTCAGCTGCACAGTACCTCTCAGCGTGCACAGTACCTCTCAGCGTACAGTACCTCTCAGCTGCAGACAGTACCTCTCAGCGTGTACAGTACCTCAGCGTGTACAGTACCTCAGCGTGTACAGTACCTCAGCGTGTACTAGTACCTCTCAGCGCAGTACTAGTACCTCTCAGCTGTACAGTACCCTCAGCATGCCTCAGCGCAGTACAGTACCTCTCAGCGCAGTACAGTACCCTCAGCGCAGGTATAGTACCTCTCAGCGCGTACAGTACCTCTCAGCGTGTACTAGTACCTCTCAGCGTGTACAGTACCTCTCAGCGTGTACTAGTACCTCTCAGCGTGTACAGTACCTCAGCGTGTATAGTACCTCTCAGCGTGTACAGTACCTCAGCGTGTACTAGTACCTCTCAGCGGGTACAGTACCTCTCAGCGTGTACTAGTACCTCTCAGCGTGTACAGGCACCTCCAGCGCACTAGCACTCCTCAGCGTGTACTAGTACCCTCTCAGCCGCACTAGCACCTCCTCAGCCGCACAGTACAGTACCTCTCAGCGTGTACTAGTACCTCAGCGATACAGCACCTCCTCAGCTGACTAGCACCTCTCAGCGTGCAGGCAGCACCTCAGCCGCGGCAGCACCCTCAGCGTGTGCACAGTACCCTCTCAGCTGTACTAGCACCTCTCAGCTGCAGTACAGCACCTCTCAGCTGCACAGCACCTCCTCAGCGTGTACAGCGTACCCCTCAGCTGCACAGCACCCTCTCAGCTGCACTACCCTCAGCGTGTTAGTACCACCCAGCGTGTACAGTACCTCTCAGCGCAGCTAGCACCTCAGCGTGTACTAGTACCTCTCAGCGTGTACTAGTACCTCTCAGCGTGTACTAGTACCTCTCAGCGTGTACTAGTACCTCTCAGCGTGTACAGTACCTCTCAGCGTGTACTAGTACCTCAGCATGTACAGTACCTCTCAGCGTGTACTAGTACCTCTCAGCGCGTACAGTACCTCTCAGCGTGTACTAGTACCTCTCAGCGTACAGTACCTCTCCAGCGTGTACTAGTACCTCCTCAGCGTACCAGTACCTCTCAGCCGCAGCATACCTCTCAGCGCAGTACTAGCAATTAGCACCTCAGCTCTCAGCAGTACTAGTACCTCTCAGCGTGTACAGTACCTCTCAGCGTGTACAGTACCTCAGCTGCAGTACAGCACCTCCTCAGCTGCACAGTACCTCTCAGCGTGTACAGTACCTCTCAGCGCAGTTAGTACCTCTCAGCTGTACAGCACCTCCTGCAGTACCTCTCAGCGTGTACTAGTACCTCCCAGCAGCACTAGTACCTCTCAGCGTACTAGTACCTCTCAGCGCAGTACTAGCCTACCTCTCAGCCGCACAGTACCTCTCAGCTGCAGGTAATTAGCACCTCCTCAGCGTGCACTAGCACCTCCTCAGCTGCACTAGCACCCCTCAGCGTGTACTAGTACCTCAGCGCACAGTACCTCTCAGCGTGTACAGCACCTCCTCAGCGTGTACTAGCACCTCCTCAGCGTGTACTAGCACCTCTCAGCGTACTAGTACCTCAGCGTGTACTAGCACCTCCTCAGCGCACTAGCACCTCCTCAGCTGCAGTACAGTACCTCTCAGCGTACAGTACCTCTCAGCGTGTACAGTACCTCTCAGCGTGTACTAGTACCTCTCAGCGTGTACTAGTACCTCTCAGCGTGTACAGTACCTCTCAGCGTGTACTAGTACCTCTCAGCGCACAGCACCTCAGCTGCACTAGTACCTCTCAGCCGCAGCACTAGTACCTCTCAGCTGTACAGTACCCTCTCAGCGCAGTACTAGTACCTCTCAGCTGCAGACAGCACCTCTCAGCGCAGTACTAGTACCTCTCCAGCGTACAGCACCTCTCAGCTGCACAGCACTCTCAGCGTGTACAGTACCTCTCAGCGTGTACAGTACCTCTCAGCGTGTACAGTACCTCTCAGCGTGTACAGTACCTCTCAGCGTGTACAGTACCTCTCAGCGTGTACTAGTACCTCTCAGCGTGCAGTACTCAGCACCTCTCAGCTGCACAGTACCTCCTCAGCGGCACAGCACCTCTCAGCTGCAGACTAGCACCCTCTCAGCGTGTACAGCACCCTCTCAGCGTGTACAGTACCTCCCAGCGTGCACAGCACCCTCCCAGCTGCACACAGCACCTCAGCTGCACTAGCACCTCCCAGCTGCACACCTCCCCAGCGCAGTACAGCACCTCCCCAGCTGCACAGCACCTCTCAGCGCAGTACTAGGCACCCTCTCAGCGTGCACAGTACCTCCAGCGTGCACAGCACCTCCCAGCGTGTACAGCACCTCTCTCAGCGTGCACAGCACCCTCTCAGCGCACTAGCACCTCTCAGCTGCAATTAGCACTCCCAGCGTGTACAGTACCTCTCAGCTGCACAGCACCTCTCAGCGTACAGCACCTCTCAGCGTGTACAGCACCCTCTCAGCTGCAGTACTAGTACCTCTCAGCGCGTAGCTGCACTAGCACCTCTCCAGCGTGTACAGCACCCTCCTCAGCGTGTACTAGTACCTCTCAGCGCAGTACTAGCACCTCCTCAGCGTAGCACCTCAGCTGTACTAGTACCTCTCAGCGTGCACAGCACCTCTCAGCGTACTAGTACCTCCAGCGCAACAGCACCCTCTCAGCGCAGTACTAGCACCTCTCAGCGTGTGCAGCACCTCTCAGCTGCAATTAGTACCTCTCAGCCGCCAGTACAGTACCTCTCAGCGTGCACTAGCACCTCTCAGCTGCACCAGCACCCTCTCAGCGTGTACTAGCACCCCAGCGCAATTAGCACCTCCTCAGGCGCACTAGTACACCTCTCAGCGTGCATAGCACCTCTCAGCGCAGTATTAGTACACCTCCTCAGCGCTACAGCACCTCTCAGCGTGTACTAGTACCTCTCCAGCGCAGTACTAGTACCTCACCCTCCTCAGCTGCACTAGCACCTCTCTCAGCGCACAGCACCTCTCAGCGCAGCCTAGCACCCCAGCGTGTACAGCACCTCTCAGGCACAGCACCTCAGCCCACCTCTCAGCTGCACTAGCACCTCTCAGCTGCAGTACAGCACCTCTCAGCGTGTACAGTACCTCCTCAGGCGTGCACTAGTACCCCTCAGCGCAGTACTAGTACCTCTCAGCGCAGTACAGCACTCCCTCTCAGCGTGCACTAGCACCTCCTCAGCGCAGCTAGCACCTCAGCTGCACAGCACCCCTCTCAGCTGCACTTAGCACCTCTCAGCGCAGGCACAGCACCTCTCTCAGCCGCAGTACTAGCACCCTCAGCTGCACTAGCACCTCTCAGCTGCACTAGCACCTCTCAGCGTGTACAGTACCTCCTCAGCGTGCACTTAGTACCTCTCAGCTGTCCTCACTAGTAATTACCTCTCAGCGCACAGTACCTCTCCTCAGCTGCAATTAGTACCTCTCAGCTGCACAGCACCTCAGCTCAGCGTGTACTAGTACCTCTCAGCGCGTGCTCCGCCTCCACCACGGCGTCCAGCGGCGGCGGCTCGATGGCCTTAGACAGGAAGTGACCGACGGCGCCGAGCTTCAGCAGCTTGATGCTCAACGCCACCTCATGGAGGGGGGTCCGCAGGATCTCTGGGGTCATGTGGGCCTCCAGCCTGAGGAGGAGGAGGAGGAGGAGGAGGAGGAGGAGGGCTGAGAGGAGGAGGAGGAGGGGGTCTGGGTGGTCTAGTGGTCTGGAGGGGGTCTGGGGGTCTGGGTGGTCTGGAGGGGGTCTAGGGGGTCTGGGTGGTCTAGTGGGGGTCTAGGGGGTCTGGGGGGTCTGGGTGGTCTAGTGGTCTGGAGGGGGTCTAGGGGGTCTGGTCTCACCTGTGCAGCCGGGCCCGGCTGCACAGGTGGAAGCAGAAGCCCGGCCTCACGCGGCCCACCCGGCCGCTCCGCTGCTCCAGGCCGGTCCTGGAGGCCCAGACCGTGGCGAAGTGGGTCATGTTGTTGTGGGCCGTGAACAGCTTCACCTTCTGCCTGGGGGACACAGACCACAAGGGGGACACTGGGGTCTTTAGAGGGACACGCAGACCACAGGGGTCTTTAGAGGGACACGCAGACCACTCAGGACCCGTACTTGCAGGAGTCGATGACGTAGACCACGTCGTTGATGGTGATGCTGGTCTCGGCGATGTTGGTGGACAGGATCACCTGCAGATCAAAGACCACCGTCAGTCTGCGCTCAGCGCCGCAGACGCTCGCCGCGAGGGGGCGCAGACCTTCCTGATGTGGTCCGGGACCGGCTCGAAGACCCTCCTCTGCTCCTCACGGGGGATCTGGGAGTGGAGCGGCAGGATCCGGTACCGGCTACTTCCTGGAACCCAGAACCAGACTCTCAGAGGTACACGGAGTACTTTATACTGGACTACACCTAGAGGTACACGTAGTGACTAGGGGGTCTCCAGGGGGCCTCCAGGGGGTCTCCAGGTGACTAGGGGGTCTCCAGGGGGTCTCCAGGGGGTCTCCAGGTGACCTACCGAAGTGCGGGCTGGCCTCCAGGTGCCTCTGCATGGCGGCGATGAGGTTCCAGCCGGGCAGGAACACCAGCGCGGCCCCGGGGCCCGGCAGCGTCTCCAGGTACCGGAGGATCTGCTCCACCAGCTCGAAGGACGTCTCCTTCTCACTCATCTGGGCCATGGAGCGCCGCGTCTCCTCAGAGTACTCCGGTCCACACGTCACGTTACAGTTGGCCTGAGACACAGACCAGAGGTCAACAAGGTCAACACGGACCACAGAGGTCAACAAGGTCAACAAGGACCACAGAGGTCAACAAGGTCAACAAGGACCACAGAGGTCAACAAGGTCAACACGGACAACAGAGGTCAACAAGGACCACAGAGGTCAACACGGACCACAGAGGTCAACAAGGTCAACACGGTCCACAGAGGTCAACAAGGTCAACACGGACAACAGAGGTCAACAAGGTCAACAAGGACCACAGAGGTCAACAAGGTCAACACGGACAACAGAGGTCAACAAGGACCACAGAGGTCAACACGGACCACAGAGGTCAACAAGGTCAACACGGTCCACAGAGGTCAACACGGTCAACAAGGTCAACACGGTCCACAGAGGTCAACAAGGTCAACACGGACCACAGAGGTCAACAAGGTCAACACGGTCCACAGAGGTCAACACGGTCAACAAGGTCAACACGGACCACAGAGGTCAACACAGACCACAGAGGTCAACAAGGTCAACACGGTCCACAGAGGTCAACACGGTCAACAAGGTCAACACGGACCACAGAGGTCAACACAGACCACAGAGGTCAACAAGGTCAACACGGTCAACACGGACCACAGAGGTCAACACGGTCCACAGAGGTCAACACGGTCCACAGAGGTCAACACAGACCACAGAGGTCAACAAGGTCAACACGGTCAACACGGACCACAGAGGTCAACACGGTCCACAGAGGTCAACACGGTCCACAGAGGTCAACACGGACCACAGAGGTCAACACGGTCAACAAGGTCAACACGGTCCACAGAGGTCAACACGGTCCACAGAGGTCAACACAGGTCAACACGGACCACAGAGGTCAACACGGTCAACAAGGTCAACACGGTCCACAGAGGTCAACACGGTCAACAAGGTCAACACGGTCAACAAGTTCAACACGGTCCACAGAGGTCAACACGGACCACAGAGGTCAACACGGTCAACAGAGGTCAACAAGGTCAACACAGTCCACAGAGGTCAACAAGGTCAACACGGACCACAGAGGTCAACACGGACCACAGAGGTCAACACAGACCATAGAGGTCAACAAGGTCAACACGGACCACAGAGGTCAACACGGTCAACAAGGTCAACACAGACCACAGAGGTCAACAAGGTCAACACGGTCAACACGGACCACAGAGGTCAACACGGTCCACAGAGGTCAACACGGTCCACAGAGGTCAACACGGTCAACACGGTCCACAGAGGTCAACACGGTCAACAGAGGTCAACACGGTCAACACGGACCACAGAGGTCAACACGGTCCACAGAGGTCAACACGGACCACAGAGGTCAACAAGGTCAACAAGGACCACAGAGGTCAACAAGGTCAACACGGTCAACACGGACCACAGAGGTCAACACGGTCAACACGGACCACAGAGGTCAACACGGTCCACAGAGGTCAACACGGTCAACAAGGTCAACACGGTCCACAGAGGTCAACAAGGTCAACACGGACCACAGAGGTCAACACGGACCACAGAGGTCAACACAGGCCACAGAGGTCAACAAGGTCAACACGGTCAACACGGACCACAGAGGTCAACACGGACCACAGAGGTCAACACGGTCCACAGAGGTCAACAAGGTCAACACGGTCAACACGGACCACAGAGGTCAACACGGTCAACACGGACCACAGAGGTCAACACGGTCCACAGAGGTCAACAAGGTCAACACGGTCCACGAGGCCACAGAGGTCAACAGAGGTCAACACGGTCCACAGAGGTCAACACGGTCAACACGGTCCACAGAGGTCAACACAGACCACAGAGGTCAACACGGACCACATAGGTCAACACGGACCACAGAGGTCAACAAGGTCAACACGGTCCACAGAGGTCAACAAGGTCAACACGGTCCACAGAGGTCAACAAGGTCAACACGGTCCACAGAGGTCAACAGAGGTCAACAAGGTCAACACGGTCCACAGAGGTCAACAAGGTCAACACGGACCACAGAGGTCAACACGGACCACAGAGGTCAACACGGTCCACAGAGGTCAACAAGGTCAACACGGTCCACCGAGGTCAACACGGTCCACAGAGGTCAACACGGACCACAGAGGTCAACAAGGTCAACAAGGACCACAGAGGTCAACAAGGTCAACACGGACCACAGAGGTCAACACGGACCACAGAGGTCAACAACACGGACCACAGAGGTCAACACGGTCAACAAGGTCAACACGGTCCACAGAGGTCAACACGGTCCACAGAGGTCAACAAGGTCAACACGGACCACAGAGGTCAACACGGTCAACAAGGTCAACACGGTCCACAGAGGTCAACACGGTCCACAGAGGTCAACACGGACCACAGAGGTCAACACGGTCCACAGAGGTCAACACGTCACGGTCCACACAAGGTCAACACGGTCCACAGAGGTCAACACAGACCACAGAGGTCAACACGGACCACATAGGTCAACACGGACCACAGAGGTCAACAAGGTCAACACGGTCCACAGAGGTCAACAAGGTCCACAGAGGTCAACAAGGTCAACACGGTCCACAGAGGTCAACAAGGTCAACACGGTCCACAGAGGTCAACACAGACCACAGAGGTCAACACGGATCACAGAGGTCAACACGGACCACAGAGGTCAACAAGGTCAACACGGACCACAGAGGTCAACAAGGTCAACACGGTCAACAAGGTCAACACGACCACAGAGGTCAACAAGGTCAACACGGTCAACAGAGGTCAACCACGGTCCAGAGGTCAACACGGACCACAGAGGTCAACAGGTCAACAGGTCACAGAGGTCAACAAGGTCAACACGGACCACAGAGGTCAACACGGACCACAGAGGTCAACACAGGCCACAGAGGTCAACAAGGTCAACACGGACCACAGAGGTCAACACGGTCAACAAGGTCAACACAGACCACAGAGGTCAACAAGGTCAACAAGGACCACAGAGGTCAACAAGGTCAACACAGACCACAGAGGTCAATAAGGTCAACACGGACCACAGAGGTCAACACGGTCAACAAGGTCAACACGGACCACAGAGGTCAACACGGACCACAGAGGTCAACACAGACCACAGAGGTCAACAAGGTCAACACGGTCAACACGGACCACAGAGGTCAACAAGGTCAACACGGACCACAGAGGTCAACACGGACCACAGAGGTCAACAAGGACCACAGAGGTCAACAAGGTCAACACGGACCACAGAGGTCAACACGGACCACAGCGGTCAACAAGGTTGACACAGACCACAGAGGTCAACAAGGTCAACACAGACCACAGAGGTCAACAAGGTCAACACAGACCAGAGAGGTCAACACGGACCACAGAGGTCAACACAGACCACAGAGGTCAACAAGGACCACAGAGGTCAACAAGGTCAACAAGGTTGACACAGACCACAGAGGTCAACAAGGTCAACACAAACCACAGAGGTCAACAAGGTCAACACAGACCACAGAGGTCAACAAGGTCAACACCAGACCAGAGTTCAACAAGGTCAACAAGGATGACAGAGGTCAACAAGGTCAACACGGACCACAGAGGTCAACAAGGACCACAGAGGTCAACACGGACCACAGTGGTCAACAAGGTCGACACAGACCACAGAGGTCAACAAGGTCAACACAGACCACAGAGGTCAACACGGACCACAGAGGTCAACACAGACCACAGAGGTCAACACGGTCAACACGGACCACAGAGGTCAACACAGACCACAGAGGTCAACACGGACCACAGAGTTCAACACAGACCACAGAGGTCAACAAGGTTGACACAGACTACAGAGGTCAACAAGGTCAACACAGACCACAGAGGTCAACAAGGTCAACACGGTCCACCGAGGTCAACACAGACCACAGAGGTCAACAAGGTCAACACGGTCCACCGAGGTCAACACGGTCCACAGAGGTCAACACGGACCACAGAGGTCAACACGGACCACAGAGGTCAACACAGACCACAGAGGTCAACACGGTCAACACGGACCACAGAGGTCAACACAGACCACAGAGGTCAACACGGACCACAGAGTTCAACACAGACCACAGAGGTCAACAAGGTTGACACAGACTACAGAGGTCAACAAGGTCAACACAGACCACAGAGGTCAACAAGGTCAACACAGACCACAGAGGTCAACAAGGTCAACACAGACCACAGAGGTCAACACGGACCACAGAGGTCAACACAGACCACAGAGGTCAACAAGGTCAACAAGGTTGACAGACCACAGAGGTCAACAAGGTCAACACAGACCACAGAGGTCAACAAGGTCAACACCAGACCAGAGGTCAACAAGGTCAACACCAGACCAGAGGTCAACAGAGACCACAGAGGTCAACAAGGTCAACACCAGACCAGAGGTCAACAAGGTCAACACAGACCCCAGAGGTCAACAAGGACCACAGAGGTCAACAGAGGTCAACACGGACCACAGAGGTCAACAAGGTCAACACCAGACCAGAGGTCAACAAGGTCAACACAGACCACAGAGGTCAACAAGGACCACAGAGGTCAACACGGACCACAGAGGTCAACAAGGTCAACACCAGACCAGAGGTCAACAAGGTCAACAAGGACCACAGAGGTCAACAAGTTTAACACCAGACCAGAGGTCAACAAGGTCAACAAGGACCACAGAGGTCAACAAGGTCAACACCAGACCAGAGGTCAACAAGGCCAACACGGACCACAGAGGTCAGAAGACAACCAGGACCACGTGTCAGGTCCCCGTCTCCTCGGGGACGGCGCTCACCTCCTCCTCCACTCCCTCCTCCTCTTTGTCTTTCTTCTTGCGGTCCAGCGGCGGAGGAACGAAGTGGGTCATCTGGATGCAGTCCTCCAGGAAGTACTCTGCACACAGGAGGACCAGTGAAGACCACGAGGCCGGAGGCCAGGGAGGTCGGTGAGGTCATGGAGGTCGTGGAGGTCAGTTAGGTCGTGGAGATCGGTGAGATTGTGGAGGTCATGGAGGTCGGTGAGGTCATGGAGGTCGGTGAGGTCATGGAGGTCGGTGAGGTCGTGGAGGTCGGTGAGGTCGTGGAGGTCATGGAGGTCGGTTAGGTCGTTGAGGTCATGGAGGTCGGTGAGGTCATGGAGGTCATGGAGGTTGGTGAGGTCGTGGAGGTCGGTGAGGTCATGGAGATCGGTGAGGTCGTGGAGGTCGGTGAGGTCGTGGAGGTCATGGAGGTCGGTTAGGTCGGTTAGGTCATGGAGGTCGGTGAGGTCGTGGAGGTCTGTGAGGTCGTGGAGGTCGTGGAGGTCATGGAGGTCGGTGAGGTCATGGAGGTCGGTGAGGTCATGGAGGTCGGTGAGGTCGGTTAGGTCGGTGAGGTCATGGAGGTCGGTGAGGTCATGGAGGTCATGGAGGTCGTGGAGGTCGGTTAGGTCGTGGAGGTCAGTGAGGTCATGGAGGTCTTGGAGGTCGGTGAGGTCGTGGAGGTCGGTGAGGTCGTGGAGGTCGGTGAGGTCATGGAGGTCGGTGAGGTCGGTTTGGTCGGTGAGGTCATGGAGGTCGGTGAGGTCATGGAGGTCGGTGAGGTCGGTTTGGTCGGTGAGGTCGTGGAGGTCGGTGAGGTCGGTGAGGTCATGGAGGTTGGTGAGGTCATAGAGGTCGGTGAGGTCAGGTACCTTGAACAGAGAAGGTGCGTCCGCACACCTCTACGACGGGCGCGTTGAAGAAGTAGTCCCTGAACATGGAGGTGTCGATGGTGGCCGACATGAGGAGGACCCGGACCTGAGGGTAGGCCTGGACCACGTCCCTCAGGACCACCATCAGGAAGTCCGTCTACACACACACACACACACACACACACACACACACACACACACACACACACACACACACACACACACACACACACACACACACACACACACACACACACACACACACACACACACACACACACACACACACACACACACACACACACACACGGTCAGGGCTGGAGGCCTCAGACCCGGTCCTCCAGACCCGGTCCAGGTGGACTCACGTTGAGGTCTCTCTCGTGGATCTCGTCAACGATCACGTGGCTGATGCCTCGGATTCCTGATTCCAGCTTCCTCAGCAGAACCCCTGGAACAAGCAGGAGGACCGGTGAGGAGGTGCTGGGTGAGGAGGAGCAGGGCGAGGAGGAGGAGCAGGAGGCGTACCCACGGTGCAGAACAGGATGCTGGCGTGCGGCCGCGGGAGGACGGACTCGAAGCGGACGCTGTAGCCGCAGCTCCTCCCCACCTCCTCCCCTCGCTCGAAGGAGACGCGCTCAGCCACCGACACGGCGCTGATTCTCCTGGGCTGCGGGGAGAGAGGAGGAGGTCACGAGGAGGAGGTCACGAGGAGGCCGCCCTGCGATTGGCCGGCGCCGTTACCTGGGTGACCACGATGTTGCAGTCCGAGGCGCGGCCCCCCCGGATGAAGGAGTCCAGGAGGTACTGGGGCACCTGGGTGGTCTTACCGCAGCCCGTCGGCCCCCGCACCAGCACCACGGCGTGGGCCTGCACCAGAGACAGCACCTCCTCCTGGAAGCTCCTCACCGGGAGCTGCTCCCTCTCACTCAGGATCTGGACACCAGGAGGAGAACGTCACCAGGAGGAGGAGAGAGAACAACAACAACAACAACAACAAGGTAGAGGAGGAGAATGAAAGGAACAATAAGGAGGAGCAGAACAAGAAGGAGGAGGAGCAGAACAAGAAGGAGGAGCAGAACAAGAAGGAGGAGCAAAACAAGAAGGAGGAGGAGCAGAACAAGAAGGAGGAGGAGCAGAACAAGATGGAGGAGCAGAATGAGAAGGAGAAGGAGGAGCAGAACAAGAAGGAGGAGGAGCAGAACAAGAAGGAGATGGAGCAGTACAAGAAGGAGGAGGAGGGGCAGAATGAGAAGGAGGAGCAGAACAAGAAGGAGGAGGAGCTCTGACCTTCTGCAGGTTGAGGTCGTGCTCCTGCTGGAGCAGCAGCTCCTCCTGCAGGTCTCTGCTGATCTGCTCCGCCGTGCACTGCAAAGACCACACGATGACATCACAATGACGTCACCACACGATGACATCACCGCACGATGACATCACCGCACGATGACATCACCACACGATGACATCACCACACGATGACATCACAATGACGTCACCGCACGATGACATCACCACACGATGACATCACCACACAATGACATCACCACACAATGACATCACCGCACGATGACATCACCACACGATGACATCACCACACGATGACATCACCACACGATGACATCACGATGACATCACCGCACGATGACATCACCGCACGATGACGTCACCGCACAGCAGCCAATAGCAGCGCCCGACAGGACTCACGAAGGCCAGCGGCCCCTCGTCGATGTTGCTGCTGGTCCAGGGGTTCCAGTTGACCTGCGGCGGTGACCACGGCACCACGCCGGCGCCGCTCTGACGGGGGGCCGGCTCGAAGGACTCCAGCTTCCCCTGGACCAGAGACACGGGCTGGGAGGGGTCTGCGGGCTGGGGGCACGAGACCGGGTCACACTCAGACACGTTCAAACCAACACATCCCCACACATTTACATCTTCCCCACGGTCCTCGAACGCATCACAAGTGCCTCCGGTAACCGGCTCAAAGACTCACGGCTGGGGGGACGAGGACCCCGAGGGCCTGGACCACGCCCACCAGCTGCTGCTGCAGGTCTGCAGGCACCTGCACCTCAAACACCTCCAGCTGGACACACACACGCAGTGAGACAGGGAGTGAGACAGGCAGTGAGACGGCAGTGAGACGGCAGTGAGACGGCAGTGAGACGGGCGGTGTGCTTACGGGCTGCCCCTCCCCCCTCCGGGGGGGGCCGCTGAAGGCCTCCAGCACCTGCAGGTGGAACAGCTGGCGGACCAGAGACAGGGAGCAGGACTGGGCCGCCAGCTTCTTGGTGGAGCCGTGCTCCCGGGCCGTGACCTCTGAGGAGCACAGTGACCTTTGACCTCTGAGGAACAGTGACCTCTGACAGCATCACAACAGAGCTGGAGAACACGGGCAGCTCCACAGTACAGTCCCTCAGTCCCAGTGGTGGACTTACTTCTGCCCAGCTGCCGGACCACCAGCTGCATCTCAGCGATGAAGCTCCTGGAGACAAAGCAGAGAGCGTCACTTCCTGTTCTCCCCGCCACAATAAAACACGGCGTGAAGCGGAGCGCTCACCTTCCTGTGTGTTGTTCTGACGGACTTTTTAAAACTCAGCGCGGCACTGAGACCCCCGGGCCGAGACCCCCCAGACCCCCTGCGGTGACACAGCGACACCAGCAGTCAGCGCCACTTCAGCAGCTGCACCACGGGGGGGCTTTAGTCCACCTCCAGGGCCGCGGTCTTCACTGGGCCCTGCTGCTGGCCTCGGCTGAGCCCAGACCCCGGTCACAGCCACCACAGGTCACACTACAGGCTGCACACGCCCACAGGGTCTACACGCTCACACGCCTACAGGCTCTACAGCCGGGTCTACGCCACAGGCCCAGGGTCTACAGGGTCTACACATCTACACGTCTACAGGGTCTACACATCTACACGTCTACAGGGTCTACACATCTACACGTCTACAGGGTCTACACGTCTACAGGGTCTACACATCTACACGTCTACAGGGTCTACACGTCTACACAGGGTCTACAGGGTCTACACGTCTACAGGGTCTACACGTCTACACGTCTACAGGGTCTACACGTCTACAGGGTCTACAGGGTCTACACGTCTACAGGGTCTACACGTCTACACGTCTACAGGGTCTACACGTCTACACGTCTACAGGGTCTACACGTCTACACGTCTACAGGGTCTACAGGGTTCTACGTGGTCTAGAGGGTTCTACGTGGTCTAGAGGGTTCTAATATTATTAATATTTCCCGTTTTAAATGATCATGTAAAGTGTTGTTTGTTTGTTTGTTGTTTGAGCGTGGTTGAGGGTTCAGCTGGAACCCGGTCCTCCTGCTCTGGGTTCAGGTCTCTAGATCAGACAGTGAGACCTCTCTGGTGTCTCACACACTCCGGAGGTCTCTGGGTTCACAGCAGACCAGCAGAACCACACACACACACACACACACACACACACACACACACACACTTCCTGGTTCTGGTCCAGACCTGTTGTGGTCCGGTCCCACTTGGCTGTATTTGTACTCGGCGCTGGTTTTCTCCTTCTGGAAGAACTGGTTCAGTCGGGCCTTTGCGTTCTCCAGCGTCCAGTTACCATGGAGACTAGCATTCAGGTCCACCTCCTCGGACTCCAGGGTCTGCAGGGAGGACATGCAGAGCATCTGTAGTTCAGAGGATCTTTGTCCACTAAACTACAGAGCATCTGTAGTTTGTCGTACCGCTTGTGCTTCCTGTTCGTCTCTCTTGGCGTAGTACTCCTTTAGGTTGGCTCCTCTGCTCCATTCTCCTCCTCCTCCTCCTCCTCCTCCTCCTCCTCCTCCTCCTCCTCCTCCCCACCCAGAGGTTCCTCCTCCTGAGTAGCCAAGTCCAGTCACTCCTGGTACCGGCCTGCAGCTCGCGCCCTCCTCTGACAACACAAACAACACGTGAAACTTTCTCCAGTGTTTGGAGCAGAGCTAGTAACGTTAGCTAGTAACGTTAGCTAGTAATGTTAGCAGCACCGCTAACGGAGAACTACCATCACTCAGTGAACATGAGTACTGAAGGTAGGTCACGTTCTCATGTTGCCTTCAGGCTCTGCTCAGTAGATGATGGTGTTCTCATGATGCCTTCAGGCTCTGCTCAGTGAACATGAGTACTGAAAGTATGGTAACGTTCTCATGGTGCGTTCAGGCTCTGCTCAGATTCGTACCGTTTTCTGCTTTCAGCACCAGGTGAGGTGGCAGAGGACCGCTGGAGGGGAGGCTCCCAAAGCCGCCGTTTGCTCCTCCTGCTGCTCCTGCTGCTCCTGCAGCTCCTGCAGCTCCTGCATCAGGCGGCTCACAGGGAGGGGCCCCGCCCCCCGGAGCCGGGACCTCCTCCGCCCTCATCTCTCCGGTGCGGACCAGGTAGTTGACGAAGTCCCTGGCAGCGTTGGTCTGAGCGTCCTTCTTGTTGGTGGAGTTCCCCATGCCGGTGTAGCTGTAGCTCTCCACCCGGGCCTGGGGGGGGGGGGGGGGGGGGTCAGGACCAGACCTCCAGGCAGCAGGACCCTGGACCCCAGACTATAGACCCTGGACCCTGGACTCTAGACCTCAGACTCTGGACCTCAGACCTTAGAGTCCAGGGTCTGAGGTCTAGAGTCTAGACCCTGGACCCTGGACCTCAGACCTGGACCCTAGACCTGGACCTGGACCTGGACCCTGGACCCTGGACCTGGACCCACCTCACACATGAACTTCTGCCGGTTCTTGCTGCCTGCAGCCCGGATGTCGTAGCTGGGGGTCAGCTTCTTCTTCCCGCACCAGGCGTACAGGAAGTTCTTGATGTCGGCCATGTTGACCTGAGGGGGGGGGGCACCTTTAACCTGGGAAACAACAACAACAACAACATCAACTCCATTCATCCCACACATGAGATGCTACATGAAACCCATCAGAACTCTGACGGAGGAGCTTCCTGTTCTCACCGTTACAGACCGACCACCTCCCGACAGGAGAGCGTTACAGACCTCCCGACGTGCTGGGCTGCCGGTCACCGGTTACAGCTGAACACCGGAACGGCGGAGCGACGCGGTTACAAGCCTCCGTAAGGTTACGGTTACGGTCTAGGTCTAGGTCCAGATCCAGGTCTAGGTCCAGGTCCAGGTCCAGATCCAGGTCTAGGTCCAGGTCCAGGTCCAGGTCTAGGTCCAGGAGTAAACAGTTCAAGTAACCGTTCAACCGACCGCGGTGTGACGTTCGCCGACCCTGCTCGTCTGTTTCCGGGAAGTGGTTCAACTGCGCTCGGCTCGTCGGTGGCGCCACCTGCCGGACTGGAGGCGAACTGCGGTTATTGTTTTATCCTGTTTTTGTGGCTGCGTGTTAATTTAAAATCATACTTGTTATATAATATGTATAATAGTTCACTTTATCTAACTAAAAAGCAACTAATCCAAAGTTAATTATTGTCATTTTAACACAGATGAAACACACAATAAAGTCAACATATCAGGATTAAATGTACATGTATAAGATGCTATATATATATAATCTGCTACTTTTGTACTTTTACATTTTTTGATTTCTAATCTGTGGTATTACATAGTACTTTGGCTTCAGTACCAGATCAAAGTACTTCTTACACCTCTCTAAATGTCCGATAAATTATGTGAAGTGTTAGTAGAAGAGAGTACAATATGCGTAGTACACATACTAGTACACATACTAGTACACAGCTAGTACACATACTAGTACACATACTAGTACACAGCTAGTACACTTACTAGTACACATACTAGTACACAGCTAGTACACATACTAGTACACAGCTAGTACACTTACTAGTACACATACTAGTACACAGCTAGTACACATACTAGTACACAGCTAGTGAAGCTGAAAGAGAAATCAGAGTTGAGAAATAGAGCCAGGTATTTATATTGTGTGTGTGTTCAGGGTGTGGCAAAGGAAAAAGCCAGGGCGTCGCTGTGTGTGTGTGTGTGTGTGTGTGGGTGTGTGTGTGTGTGTGTGTAATACGGCCTGCAGCGGTGTATTTGTGCAGACTTGTGGTGGGGAAGTGTTTCTGTGTAACCAGGTACAGGCAGGGTGTGTGTGTGATGGGTCATAATGAGTGTGTGTGTGTGTGTGTGTGTGTGACGGGTCATAATGAGTGTGTGTGTCTGCAGGGTGTGTGTGTGATGGGTCATAATGAGTGTGTGTGTCTGCAGGGTGTGTTCAACACCTCAGGAAACAGAATCCATCCTCTGACTGTTGATGACACGAAACACATGAAACAAACAAGCCAACACACACACTGTGTTAATGTAACACACACACACACTGTTGAGCTACAGGCTCGGTCAAGTACCTTGCTCAAGGGCACATGACTAGGTCGGGGTTAAACCGCCAACCCCCAGGACGGAGCTGCTCTGGTTGTCCTCCATCTTGGATGACCTCATTGACCTTACTCACGCTTCTTTGGGCAAAACTATCAGGAAACGTCCTCAACTTTCACTGTGATGCAGAGTCTGCCCGGCAACACTCGACGACTTGACTTGTCTCACACATGTCTCACATGTCTCACATGTCTCACTCAGCTGAATCTAAATCAGACGAATATGAATTGAGATGTTTTCTACCAGAGAGAGAGAGAGAGAGAGAAGAGGAGAGAGAGAGAGAGAGAGAGAGAGAGAAAGAGAGGACTCTTCATTCTGAGTTCTGAGAAATGCCTTTGTGTCATAAACATGTAAATATGGTGGAAAGAGTCCATCACTCACACACACACACACACACACACTCTCTCTCACACTCGCACACACACACAAACACTCACAGACACACACTCACAGACACACACTCTCACACAAACACTCTCACACTCACAGACACACACACACTCACTCACACACTCACAGACACACACTCTCACACAAACACTCTCACACTCACAGACACACACACACTCACTCACACACTCACTCACACACACACACACACACACACACACACACACTCACACACTCACTCACACACACACACTCACACACACACACACACACACACTCTCTCTCTCACACACACACACACACACACACTCTCTCTCTCACACTCGCACACACACACAAACACTCACAGACACACACACACTCTCACACTCTCACACAAACACTCACAGACACACACTCACAGACACACACTCACACTCTCACACTCACACACACACGCACACTCTCACGCTCACACACACACACTCACACTCACACTCTCACACAAACACTCACAGACACACACTCACAGACACACACTCACAGACACACACTCACACTCAACTCACACTCACACTCTCACACTCACACACACACACACACACTCTCACGCTCACACACACACACTCACACTCTCACACAAACACTCACAGACACACACTCACACTCACACACACACACACACACCCTCTCACCCCCGGTGACTCACCGCCCCCCCCCTCCTGTCCGGGCCTGCAGCAGCAGCCGAGGACATAAAAGCCTCGGTGGGACTCTGATCTGAACCTTTGAGGATTCACCCTGAAGATGACGAGCGGCTGGACTTCCCTCTTCGTCGTGCTGCTGGCGCTTGTTGCCGGGCAGGTCGCCGACACACACGACACACGCTCCACACGCTACACACACTACGGTGAGTACCGACCGGAGCAAAGTCCCTCATGGTTCACCTCCTTCGGGACGGAGGCGTTCAGGCTCTGCCGGTTCTCTTGGGAACATGTATTCTTGATTGTTTATTCATTCTTCACAACAAACTCAAAACACTGCTTTAGACTGTGAAACAGTTCATAACCTCTGTTACGCTGCTGGTGACTTGATTATGACTGTGTTGCATTTCATATTGCTTTACCTGTATGTAAACATGCTGCTGTAACCACTATATTATTGGGAATGGAAAGTACGTACAGATCATGTTTACAGCTGAATAGATACAATCATTTAATATCAGTCACACATCA